>VXBL01001348.1:238439-258494 GCA_013400195.1 Aramus guarauna
TCTATAGAATCATAGAATATCCTGAGTTGGAAGGGACCCAAAAGGATCATTGAGTCCAACTGCTGGCTCCACACAGGACCAGCTGAATCAGAGCATATGACTGAGAGTGTCTATGATTCTGTGATTCTGCTTTGGGCCAGAGAGTCCTGCAAGCCGGGAGACAAGCTCTATGCCATACCACTGTGGTTTCCCACCAACTTTTATAGCAAGAGATACTCCCGGCTGCAATGGATTTATGATCTAAATTAGACGTAAATAAAAGACTAGCCTTTCATTCTGGGCTTGGACAGCACCTAACACAGCGGGTTTATGACCACTTCTCCTAGCACCATGAAAGTAATAATTACAGCGTGAAGCTGTACCTGGACTGCAGGGCTCACCCCAAATTGAAACAGCTGCAGAGCTGGGCACAGGGGGAAAGGGAAGAAAATATCTGGGTCCTTTCTCTCCCTCACCAGGGAGAGCATGTCAGGTGTGTGCAGCTTTCACATTCATGAGCCAATTGACAGATGACATCATTTTTGAAAGCATGGTTTACACACGCTCCCCTGGCACTCCCTGATTGATAAATTAGACACTCATGAGCCACGTGCTAATCAATGCAAATCATTAGTTTGTAACAACACAAGGCAAGCTTGGCAGAGCTCATTTTTCAAGGTAATGGCCTGCCAAGTGATCAGTGTTCAGCAACGAGCCCTGCCAGGAGATCTATTAACAGGCTGCTGGCACTCACCTATGGCACGGGACTGAGGTCCTTGCTGTCCAGTCCCCACCAAGGATGGTGCGAGAGCCAGAGCCCCAAACCTGATATCCCTCCTCTTTCCTCCCCATGAGGCATCACAGCTCCTGGCCCTTGCCTGGGGCTTTTGGATCCTTCAGCTGCCTCTCTGCAGCACATCTGTGGCTACTCCACAGCAATAAAGTTATCTCATGCTCCTCACAGCACCCTGTTGCATGGGCTGGAATCCCCTGGACCTACTAGCTCTGTTGGTCTTTTGATATGTCACGGAGTTGTTCCAATTATCCAGGGTGCAGAACTTCAGATGTACATAAAGCCACTGGCCATGGCAGGAAAGGTACAGATCTCCAGGCACTTTTGTTTCTCCCAAACTGGTGGTATTTCATTTACATGGCCAATATTTTGGGGAGGGGACAGCTATTTTTTAAACATTTAACCTGTTGCTGCCACCAGTCCTGGTGCTTCACAAAGAGAATTTAAATAGATGCTTTCAGTCAGAGTGGGTTTTGATTGAGATTAAGGAAACAGCAATGCCAAACAAAATAAAAGTATGAAAATTAAACATTTACATATAAGAGCATGGGTGGCAGCTCATGAGGTGCACAACCCAAAATGCTTGCCTAACTCTGGTCAGTTCTGAAGCAGGGGACAAACTGTAGCTAAAAAGAATTCAGACATGTAGCACTACCAGAAAGGCTCGGAGCCCTGCATGCTTTTGGTTCAGAAATACCCAGAGGCACAGCGTGTGTGTGAAGGGGATTGACCAGAAACAAAAATCTCAGCGTAGTTGGGCTGGAGTACAAATCTTTACATAGGATTGCTCAGAAATTGAGGCAGATAGTACTATGGAATGGTATGAGGGCAGATGGATCGCAACACGGGCTGGATTGTGAATACGAGTCCTTTATAAGTGCCTGTTCATGGGGCTGAGGGACCAGATTCCTCCCAGAGATGAGCTCATCCCGCCGTGCCGGGAATGTGATGACCCGGAGGGCTGGGAGCTCCGTGGCGGGGGATGCAGAGCAGCACTACAAAGGGCCATTTGACTGCGGCCAGACGGGGTGAGCTTTGAGACACCCACGCATCCTCACGACACAGTGTCACTTGAGAGGAAGCCAGCTGCCCTTTGGCAACGGGAGGCACGAATGCATGTGGAGACGCGGGCACCCGCATAAACATACGGGTGAGGACACAGGAGCACACGGATGGGCACGGGCAGCAGAGCACACGTCAACACAGCGGCATGCCACAGGGTGGAAGCACCCAGAAACGCTTGCACACGTGTGTGAACACAGCCTGCCCACCAAGGGTCATCTGCCTGGAGTGAGGATGCGCTCACCGACACGCCGTGTCATCTCGGTCATGAGCAATGGGGCGCGGGGTGTTGCAAAGATGGGCACGCCGACTGCATATTCACACCCAGCAGAGTCTGGGGTGGGGGCACACGTGGGCAGCAAAGGCATCCCCCCCAAAAGAACCTGCTCCCTGCAGCAGAGAACACAGGGAATCTGAGCTGAATACAGAGGTTTACACACCCCCCGGGTGGCACGGTGCCCCGTGCAGCTCCAGGCATCAGCAAGGGCAACAAGCTCAATCATAGCCTGTCACATTCAATCTTGGAGATACACAGATGCATTCGCAATTTCCCTTCACAGCATTTCAGAGTTGGACCAAAGCTACTGTTTTCCTGAGGACTTGGGCACTTTTGCCACTTTCTCTAAAGAAAATAAATCAAAAAATTGTTTCCCAGAGATTATATCGCTGATCAAGTAAGATTCTCTGTTCTTGCACTGATATATGTGCCAGGTACTGGTGCTAAATGACTACAGAGAGATGCAGAGAATGATGGGCTTTGAGAGCATAACTGAAAACAGAGAAATCTGGGGGCCGGAGCTCTTTGCCCACTCCCTTGCTAAGAGCTATGGGCTGGACGGGTGGATGGAGTCGTGTCTTGGGAATAATTCCTGTCAGCAATGCGGGGACACGTTATCACCAAGGCCAGGGGAAAGGGGAACCTGAAAAAGAAGCTCTACAAAGAAATCAGCCAGACCAGACTCTCTGTCCAGTCCTTTTTGTCAGTTGACATCCCTGGGGCTAAGGTCGAGATAATGAGGTCCTACATATCTCTGGGCCCCAGCCCCACTGACAGGGTTGTGCTCTGCAAAGGTTATTGTAATTCAATTGCTGGCTCCTTCAGCTCCTGGGCTCCTCAATGCCAAGGTGACCTATTAAGAACTTAATATCAGATAAAAAACATCCCTTGAAGCCTTTCTAACCTTCATAATCTATGTTTATCCACAGGAAAAAAAAAAAGAAAAAAGAAAAAACAAGAAAAAAATAAGAGAGAAAGCATGAATGCTTATCTTCCAATATTGCCTCAGATAAAAGGGAAGTACCATCTGGGGGCAAAGCTCCACACTTGCCCTTTCTCACCTTTCATGCAAGCAGCCAGAAAACTGACCCAGCACTGAAATAGTGGATGAAGCCTCTTCCATTCACCTCCCATAGACAGATCTTCCACCGAAGGCTGCTCTCATCTGCCAGTCCACCAACGGTTCCTCTGCTTTTGTCTCTGATAGCTGACCAGGGGACATGTCTTTACTGAATGGGGAGACAACCACCCCTCCAAACTACTGCAGAAAAGATCACACCAAGCACACCCCTGCTCAGTTCCTCCCTCTGCATCTCCTCAGTCCTTCCTGAAAGCACCACCAACAACCTCAGCTTGCAGCAGCTTCCAAATGGCCCTATGCACTCTTGATGTGTCCCAGGATCCTCAAACCATCCAGTCACCTGTGCTGAGAGCTACCGCTGTGCCCTCACAGGAATGCAGCCGCTTCTGAGGATGCCACATGAGCAAACCTGAATGGCAGGAGGAAAGCATTAAGCATCTGTGGCCCTCGCTCCACCTCAGTAAGAGATTAAAGAGACGGGGCGTAGGTGGTCTCAGGTCGGGGGTGGGAGGATGAAGGGCACAACGATATAGAGGCGATACGCAATGAGAGAGAAGAAAAATGGTCCCAAGCCCAGAGAGGAAAACCCCGCTCCCCCATGGTGAAACCATGGTGAAAACATAGGGCCAAGTCCAGCATGGTGAGCTACATCAGAGGTCACTGGATATGAAGCAGATGGGCAGTGAATATCAAGTCCTCCTTCCCAGAAACCTCCTTTGCACAGCCTCTTACTCCAGCCTGAGCTGCTAACACTGGATGCTCTCTGTTCTCCTTCACCCTCTTATTTGGCTCCAGGGTTAGAGCAACGGACTTCCAAAAATCAGACTCTTAAACCTTAGCTGAGCTAGGAACTGGCCATATGACTTTCAAGACGTCACCTGCCCTGTCAGTGCTTCAGTCTCCGCAGTTTTCACTGAAACACCTATGGATTAGATGATTTTGAGGGGACAGCTTCTGTGGCTGCAGGAAAGCTTAAACGGAGGTTCTTGAGACATGAAATACAGGCTCAAAAAATGCCACCAAGGGAGCGTGCGTCACTGTGCATCCCTCAGCTCAGAGAGTGACACGGGGGAAAACAGCATCCTGTATGATCACACCCCCGTGGCTCTCAGATCATTATTAGGGGCACCTCCAGAGAGGGCTGGGGAAAGTAAAAATTGATTGGTATCGGAAATCTCCAAATGAAAAGTATTGTGGAAGTGAAGTAATTATTAACTCCAACAGCGTAAGAATAGCATGTATCTCCAGACCCTTAATCACAGGGGTTCCTTCTACATCAATCAGAATTAGCCAAATGTGTATTCAAAGCCCTTGATTGAATTATCTAAAAGTAATTCCAATGAATTTAAAAATAACGGTGTAGTTGGCACATTTTTAACACCAGTAAATCACCAGCCAGGACCATCAGTGTAAAGTCTCCGTGTACAAAGAGACGTGAGGTGGGAATGCAGCAGTTGAGGACAGCAAGGAGGGATTTCCTCCCAGCCAAGCACACTTTGGTGTCTGCAGAGCATCAACCCAGGACTATGGGACCGAAGCTGACCACCCCACGGACAAAACAGAGCCATCCGTGTGCACTTAAAAGGATTAGAAGGTCTGCTGGGAACTATCCTAAAGGAGCTGTATGGCACGGAGGGCAAGGCACAAGGCATGATCAAGAGAGAATTAAGAGAGCCGGAGGGATTTAGTGGGTGAGTGCTGACTTATTATTCCACTTGGACAGTGGCAGGAGACTCCTGGGAGAGGAGAAAGGCTGCCTGAGTCATTCAGGTTGAGGCATGGCTGCTGAGCTGGGAAACAGATCCTGGATCAAGCTGTTGGGGAGTTTAAGTTGCTACATCAAAGGAGTTAGAATGGTTTTCATGAGTCTGACATGATCCTGTAGCAATGAACTGGCCACGAAACCTCTTGCCCAATGGAATTGCGGGTGAAAAATGAAATGTAGAGAAATTCAGAAAGCAGAGAACTTGGAAAAGCTGAGCACAAAGGGGGCCATGATGGACCATCTCTAGGGATGCTTTGGCTGAGCCAAGTGATACACAAGGACCGCAGCCCAGCGGGGAAGTCAGAGCAGAGGCACTGTCCTTCCAACAGAACCAACTTGGAGGTCCGCAACTCACTTAGTGCCCCATATCTTCCCCCAGACCCTTTATTTACTTTTCTAAGTACCAGAGCAGTGTCCTGTCTGAGGCAAGACAGCTAGTTACTTGTCTTCTAATGTAAGAGACTGAGATGCCTGAGCTCTGAAAGTAGCGTCCCATAAGGAGTCGCAGCAGTTCTCCGTCCTCTGAAGGTCTGTGGCTCGCTATTTACCTACACAGTTCGTTACCTCTGTTACAAGCAGGGTCATACCTGGCCACGGATCAGCGGCGACCAATAAACAGGTCCTGCCTGAAAACTTCTGGGGACAAAGTGCAGGCGTTCCTGGGGTGGTCACTAGCAGAGTAGAAAGTGTATCACAGACACGGCTGTGGCAGTTGCGTGCTCGGATAGCAGAATTTGGGAAAAAGCACAGGACTGCTTCCCAGAGATGCTCTCTGAAACACGGCTGTGCTTCAGGTCCCTGGGCTGCCCGTACAGAATCTTTCCCCGCTATCTTGAACATGTCAAGCAAGGCAGGGAGCGTGCAGCAATCCCAGCTGAACCTTTGGCGATGGGAAGGTGATGGAAGAATAGGCTGGCCGCGATCTTCTCGTGTCTCCATAGCCCTCACCTATCTCCCATGGGCCGGGGAGAGACAGCAAGAGCGTGTCACTCACGGGAGATGAGGGATCACTTTCCTCTGGGACCTCGAGGTAACCCGGGCAATGAAACTCTACCCAAGGCCATTTTGACATAAGGTCGTGGTGCGAGACAAAGCAAGGTCAGGAGTTCAGCGTCAATACAGCAAGTGCCAGTCATGACACAAAAGACCAGGGGATCAGATATACCTGCCAAGCGCTGCTTGGGAGGGAGGGTATTGAGATGTATAATTACTCCCCCTTTCATCTGTGCTGCTCTTCCCCTCGGTTCACACGGCTCTCCTGGCTTTGTCCTCGCACGGGTTGCCTCCTAGAAGGTTCCTAGCCAAGGCACCTCTCCACAGCCACACAGCACAAGTGGTAGTACAGTAGTCGAATGATTAAGGATATAAGAGCTTAATCCCCCCCTTTCACTGAAGCCATGGGTTGGGCTTCAGCAGAATCACTCCTAAGAGCAAAGAGTTATTTCTGTGATCGGCTCCAGCTTTGTGCTGCAGTAATTCAATGTGGTTACCCCAGATTTACACACCAGTAGCAGCAGGGACTCCAGAAGAACTAATGTGGACTGGCGACGGCAGGAAAAGAAACAGGAACTCAAACCTCCCGGGAAGGAGCAACTCCTTTTCCTTGAAGTCCTGCCAGAGTGTGTTAGTGCTGGTGGTTCATATTCCCAAAGTTTGGGAGGTAGTTTAGTGGTATTCCAAGTCAAGGAGATATAATATGCAAAACTCCATGCATTTTGAAGTACAGCCTCAGCTTCATCCAAACAACAGCTTGAAATGTCTGAAATACTGAGGATTTGCTTGAAAATAGCCCCCTTACTGGAATTACCATTTGCTCACTCTTTCCCAAAGCCCGATCTCCTTTGGAGGGAAAACCTCCCACATTTCCAAGGTTTTGTTGTGGTGAAATTAGATCAGTTTCATGAAACTGAATCAAAATGCAGCAACCTCAGGTCTGGAGATCTTCACGCTCCCTTGAGGTTGCTTCGCAGAACCCTCAGAAAAAAAAGATTTACAGGTGCCGGGAGCCACTTGTCTTATTCTCTCTCTACAGATCTCCCTCATAAGACAGAAAAGGGAAAAAAAGGCTTTAAAATAGTTACTTAACCAACCCTTACCAAGTTGCATCTAACTTCTTCTTGATCCATGGGACATGGTGAAAAAAGTAGAGGAGGTGAGTGTCAATGCCAGTGCAAAAGGAGGGCGAAGGACAAGGGGTTGGGAACGGGCTGTCAATTAATTAGTTTTGGTCACTTCTAGCCCAAAATGCTCCTTTTTGGCCGAAGCTTCCCTGCGTGTGCAGCAGATGGCGCAGCTGCAGTAGCTGTCCCACTGCCACCCACTGTCCCCACTGCCACCCACTGTCCCCACTGCCACCCACTGTCCCCACCGCCACCCACCCCCCCTCCAGCCCCCGGGCCATCTGAAAGGGCATCCCTCGCTAGCTGATGCTCTCATCCTGCTCTTTTTTCGGCTGGGTCCTGTGCCAGGCAGCTCCCAACACTGGATTTTACAACTCTTAGAGCAGTTTACAGTGATGAAAGCGAGTCACCAGATGTCCCAAAGAGGGGGGGACACCTCCGCAAGAGATGCAGGAGGCACAGCTCCATCACGCAGAGATGGATGTGCCATAAAACCCCACATGGGTGCCTCCTGGGACACTGGCATCATTCACAGCCCTGAACTCAGCCTGAGAGCTCCAGCCCTCCTCAGGACATTTAAAACAGGGTAAGACAAAGGACAGGCTACAAAACGGGCCATGGGGAGCAATCCTGCAGTGGCTCAGGTGCTTCATTTCCATACCAGGAGGGAAGAGCCAAGTCCCCGGTGCAGGGCTCACCTCCGCAGGCGATGCAAGTTTGGGAGACCAGAGTCCGACCAGCTGCCCCAGGAGCCCACCCCCTCCCGCTGCCTGCACCCTTCTGGGCCCAGCTGCATTCATGGGAGCAGACTGGCGCTTCTCATCACGGCTGTAATGGTTCCCACTGGACTACTATTTCTGTCCGGGAGTGACAGAGGAAGGCAGTGTGAAGCCTTTATTTTTGGGACTCCAAGCTATCTTTGCAGGCTTTGTGGTTTAAAGGGACATGCCCGCTCCCTTTACGACAATCGACTGCTTCTTCTCTCATCTTCAAAGGCTAAAGCTAAAACTTATTACACTGCCAATTTTGTCCTGGGCCAACCACTCCCCCCCTACCCCTTTGTGCTGAGAAACAGAGCAGAGATGACCATGCTCCTCCTTTTTCTTTCTTTTTTTTTTTTTTTTCCTTTCTCTGTGTTTGCTGTGCTCTCTTGGAGGAAGACTAGATGGTTGCTTATAAAAGGGAGAAACTTGTGTTTGTACACAGATCTCTCGGAAAGAAACTACAAAGGGGAAAATATTATTCTGTATGGAAGCATCTTGGCAGTTGGTGGCAAACAAACTATGAGAGGAAGGACATGGAGTAGGGAGGTGAAAGAGTTAAAGAAGGTTTTTTGGTGAGGAGGTGCCCATGTCCTATATCTTTGTTTGCAGTTGCCTTCCCTCACCCATCCCCAAACTGGGAGCTCTTCAAAGCTCCTCGCCATCGGTCCATGGCCTTGGGAGCAGAGCAGAGACAGCCACGAGCAGGCTGCTAGCCAGCCAGCTGCCACCCTTGTCCCTGCAGTAGCTCTAAAACCTACAGCTGAGAAACATCTGGTGGATTTGTGTCTTTTTTTTTTTTTTTTTCTTTCCGAGAACAGTCGCTTTTTGCTTTTTTCCTGGAAACACATTTTTCAAACCCAAGTTTGCCCAACCCTTCTGCGAAAGTCACTGCATTTCTTCCCCACAGCCACAGGGTGTCAGCAGCTATATGGAGTGGGTCCCCTATAGGAATCCCAACTCCCTGAGATGTCCCAGCGCTGGACCAATGCTTTGGGGTGGGTCTCATCCTGCCCTGTCCCCCCCATGATAGTTTCCAGTAAGCAATGGAGAGCCTTGTACCACAGACTGCTGCCCAGGATTTGCCCCAAGCCCCAAGCACGCTGGCACAGGAATTGGCGATTTTAGGGCGGGTGATGTCAGTTCTTCCCTGGTGGAGAAATGATCCAAAATGAACCGTGAGCTGGTGGTGTGTCCTGGCACAGGAGGTCTTTGAGAGGCAGCTGGGGGTCTGGGAGAGGAAAAAAAACCCAGAGGTGACAGGGGTGACAATAAGATGGGCTAAATTTCCAAATTCCTGTGTTTCTGAAGGTCGGAAGCCAACTCTTAGGAAATATTAGCAAAGGGACTTCAGTGGGATTGGGGACAGCCATTTCAGATCCCAAACACCACCTTTACGGCCTCATTAGTACATTAATTGGGTATTCCTAACCAGCAACAAAGAGCTTTGCCATGTTCCACCCATGAGTTAAAAACTGCCCTTTGCCTTTCCAGCTTCACCCAGGGAGCGAAGCAGCAGTGAAAGCCCCGAGCCCATGGGCACAGCCAGCCATAATCCCTGGTGTCTGAGAGGAGCATCAGGAAGCACAGGGGGTCAAGTCCTGCATCAGTCCCACGAGCGTCCTTTGCCGTTGCTCATCCCATTTTGTGCCTCAAGTGTCCCATCTGTAAAATGGGTACAGTGAAATCTCCCTCCCTTGCAAAGTCTGAGCAGCACAGAGAAGGAGGTGCATTGAGCGTGCAGCAACACGGCAGAAACTCTTCAGATCCCACATTTCTCACAACAGTGTTCCCATCTACTCCCCAGACCATGACAAAACGAGGTGCCACTTCTGGTAACCCAGCTCAAAGCAGGATATTTCAGATGCAAAGACTGGGGAGGGGCAAATGAAAACAACCTGAAAACAAACAGATGAAAACTGAGCAGCCTTGTTCTGTCTGGCTCCAGAGATGTCTTGCTGTCACCAGTTACCTGTGTGCCTTCCAGGCATGCACTAAACGTGGGATTCATCTTGTTTAACATGGTCTTCCCCAAAATTAGACATCTCGCCTAATGAGTCAGACAGGCTTCCCCTCTAGTCAATGGAAAGAGACAAGTTTCACCACGGGGCGATTTGTGCCATCCTAAATAGGTGTCTCAGGCGGATGGAGTGAATTGCTTTCTGGAGATGCCAGTCTCTCTCCATTATCTATAAATGGCAACTCATTTTGATTCAATGCTGATGACCCGCATTAGATGAGACAAATTTTAGCCTGACTGACTGTCTGGCATCTCTCACAGATGGGCCATCCACCCTTTCCTTGCTGTCCGTGTGGGAAAAGGTGTGTGGATGGTTTATTACAGAAATGCTTAATTTTGAGGGCAGTGTTTGCTCAACATGTCATATTATAAGAGAGTTGGGGAACTGTGTTTTGATCTCTGCCTATCTTGGGATGCTATGCTATTCCACAATTATGAACCAGCCCCTGCAGAGCTAGAAGAGCTGCAGATATGGAGCTGTCTCTTCTTTTAGATGAGCAGAAAACAGGCCACTGGGCAGCTTGCAGGTAAGAGCTAACAGAGCTTGCCATTAGTGCAGAACTGCAGTAGGAAACAAAGGATTTGCAACCACCATCCTTGCTACATGCATACATGCTTTGTCTGAGCTGGAGCTTCCCAAGAATTCATGTTTTCCCACTTATGTCACACTGCTGCAGTATAGCAAGGTGGCCAGTTCGCAGCATATTGAGAATGAAGAGTCTGTTAATCAACTGGTAAGAGTGCTCATAGACTGCTCAGACAAACCTATGTGAGTGCATGACTTTAACCAGAGAAGTTGTATCATCAACTCTGTGCTCTCTGAAATCACCTCCACCTTGTTTGTGTTAAGCTTCAACCATGAGCAGCTTGTGGCCAGTACTGAGGCATTTTATTCATATATGATGAAGGATGTAGCCAGCTCCATAGTGTTGGAATTTGGTCTGTGAAACCATATGGGCTCAAGAGTCTTTGAATCCCAATGGTGTCAGTTTTAACATACTTACACGCATTTGCAGGCCCCCATGACCTTGGTTCCTACACTTTACGGTTGGAAATAAGAGGCCACATGCAACTGTAAGCATGGCCTTAGGTGCAAAAGCATATTAATCAGCTATGAAGGAACCTAGAAGAACCTGGTTATGGCCAAGCTCCTAGCTTCCCCATTCAACACCAAGTGCTGTACTCTGCTTGGTTAGAAGGGAGCTTTGGCAGCACCTCTTAAAAAGCATTGGGTATGTCCATCATTATCCAGAAGTCTGCTTTATCTACATGCAAGTGCCTTACTCAGGGGAGCTCTGTTCGCTTCCCCTTGGGGATCTCTCTCCTCACACTAGTTCTCCCTTGTCAATGCTTTTCTCATCACCATCATGTACTCAATAACAGTTTGGATGTCCAATGCAACGCTTAGCAATGGGTAAAGGACACCTTTGTGCACCTGACCAGCACTGGGCTTCCCATTCTCTCTGCAGCAGTCCAAAAAATCCAAGCAAAGCATCCTCTGCCTCACGCTGTCCCATCGAGTTCCTCCTGATGGGGACCATTTCCAACATCCCTGGCAAAAGCGGCGCGTACCAGGCAGCGGGTCGCCTCCCGACATCTGCTGTGCACATTTCCCATCCCCTGCAAGGGGACGGGAAACCCTCTGCTGGGATGTTTGTACAAACATGTGCATTTACTGTGTCAACACACATTAGAGAGCAAACATATTAAAAGGAAAAGGAAACAGACTACAAGCTGAGGCATCTCCAAACCTCACTCCACCGCAGCTCTTTCCTGGGATGTCAGGTTGATGGAGAAAGCTCTCAATCCCAAAATCTCACCCCTCCTCTCCCCAGCTTGTGCCCGCCCAGACAGCCACAAGGATCATGTCTCCCTGGCCAGTAGACACCTGTATGCTGGACACATGCCTGAAGATGGAAAATTGAAGTCTCTTTGTGATAGAAGGTTCCTTGGACATTGTTAATTCAAAATCAGGAAATACAGCTGGGATGGAACCGGGAGTTCATGGGATACAGCGGTGCGAGGGACAGTGGCAAGCAGAGGATTGCTGCAACAAAAACAAACACATTTCTGGTTCAACCTCTAGTCCCAGCCATCTCCAGTGCTGTTCTACCTCCCCTGCTGTAAAGATTAACTTGAAGGCATCCTCCTCATAAGAGTCCCATCAACCCAACCCCTGGAGAACTCTGCCATGATACATGATCCCCAGGCAGGAGGCAAGTTCATACAGGCAGAGTCAATATTTAGCAAACCTACATTTTTTTCCTAAACAGGCCAAGGATTTCTGGGGTTATTCATTCTCGTGATGCTGCAGAAGGGAAGAGCAACACTGGGAGGTATGTAAAAAGATGTTTAAAGGAAAACAGTTCCTCCTGACTTGTCACATAATGGATCCAGCTGTTGCTGGCATTGACTGCTTCCTCTTCAGCTTGGTGCACAACTGCACGTGTGTGCGTGTGTGCTTGAACACACAGACAAGACAGACAGAGGTAATTATAAAGCTGAAGCCACCTAGCACTTCCCAGCTGTCATTCCCAGGAAAAAAAAAAAAAAACTAAAACAAACAAAAAAAACCCTAAAAACCACATAATGATTTAAATGCAGAGACATCTACCACTTAAGTAAAAGTAGAATATCTGTTACAAAATGTGAGCAGTTTAAATATATCTCAGAGGGGACAGTGATATAAATGCTTGCTAGTCAGTTCAGCAAAACCTTGGGCACAAAAAGAAAAAAGGTTGAAACACAAATCCTCCAAGGACACGGGGAAAATCCCACTGTGCTACGTGAAAGCTTTGCTCGCCCCATCCCACAGCATTGGTAGCAAAATCACCTGCTCAACTCCATCCCCTGCCAAGAAATGACCCCAGTACCGTACAACCAAGCCTGTGCTGGTACGATGCACGTTTAGTAGCCAGTGCAGCAGCGGCATACGGCAACACGCTTATACAGGGAGCAGGGATCACCCCATTTGCAGGAACCCAAGTCCAGTGCAGGTCTCCGCAGCACTTCGCATCGCACAGCCTCAGAATTCCCACGCAAGACTGCCTGTCGGCAGAAAGCCTGGTGCTCAGGAGGGGAGCAGACCTTAAAAGAAAAATCAATGCCAAATGACGTGATTGACACTTCAAAGGAGGTTTGGCACCTTGCTAAGGAAAACTCTCCATTGCTTTGCAGGACCAAGCGTACAGGAGGATTCCCTGACCCAGATCCACTTGCCTGCTTCAAAACCGTCCTGCCACGCTTATCCACTGCTCTGCAGATCCTGTTCGTGGGGGGGAGTCACTCTGCTCAAGTGAGAGTCCTGGATGCCATAGGATGCTGGTAGTAAGCAAGGGAGTCCTCCTCATAAAGAGATGCAAGGTAAAGAATACATAGGTGTGCAATCTCCAAGAGGTATTACCCATCTGCTGCCTCTGATTTTCAGAGCACTACGTCCAGAGTTACTCCAGAGCAACCTAAGGCAGCCTGAGCTTTTGTGGTGTGTATCAAGCTACTGGGAGCTGGGGGAAGACACACACGGGCCCTTTGGTTAGCATTAGTCAATATTTCCCCGAGTGACCAGGATAAAGGAAGAACCTTGTTAAATCAGGAAAGGTTGTGAGCATCAGTTGGTGACCGAGGCAAGGAGGGGGTAGGATACACCATGTGCTTAAGTCAACAGTGCTGGGCTGCTGCAGGAGACACAGTCCTCCTGCTGCAAGGGAAAACAGGCACGTGTGCTTTGCGAGCACGTGGCATGGTCCGGCCGCCCTGATGGTACTGCTGAGGCCATGAGCAGGGCACTCCAGGAGGCCACCTGAAGAGGACAAGACTCATGGGGGACGTGGGGATTCCGAAGTTATATGGCAAGGCAGGAGGAACTGGGGCTGTTTAGAGAAGATGGAAAGGAAGCAGGATAATCATCTTCAAATGTGGAGGAGAAAAAAGGAAGAGAATAAACCTTTCTCCATGTCTGCTGTGGGTAGTCTGTGGATAACAGTAGGGAGGTTGGCTTTAGATGTTGGAGAAAGGGGAAGAGAGCCATGGGACAGCTTGCCTGGAGAGCCTGGCAGTTTGAAGAACAGGCTGAAGAAGTTTCTGTCAGGAGGGATATAGGTAGAGTTGATCCTGCCTTCAGGAGGATGGGCTAGACACGCTCTCAGGTTTCTCCCAACCCTATTTTCCACGGTTTACTGTGAGCACCCCCATGGGCAGGGGGAGGTTCTGGCTGGGACTGGCTCTGCAGCTGCTGCTCTAGACAAGAGGAGCTGCTCCCAACCCCACTCAGCTGGCAGGGACCCCAAATCACCTCCTAGAAATGACAAATCTCTGTTCCTCACCCCTGCTTCATTCGAATAGTGGATACTGTTCGAATCAGCAGCCACCTGCACTGCCAAGGAGACCCAGCACTCATGAGTGCATTGACCCACGTGCTACACTCCCTGGTACACGGTGCCACATCCCATCGCTCCAGGCGTGCACCCCGTTGTTCTTAGTGCTGCAGCAAAATGAAGCACGTTCTGCTTCTTTCCTCAGACACCACGGGACATGATGGCCGTGCATTCCTGTGCACATGGGGAAGAAATGTGGCAAGGTTTTGGAGGGATAATGTGGTGTCATGTGGTCACAGGTTTGACCTTCTGCTTCAGCCTTGTTCGTCTGCAGCCTACCTGGCATGACTAAATAGCACCAGCACGCACCAAAGTATCTTTGTATGTGACAGATGATGTGAATTAGGCAGAGGACGTGAGGCAATGGAGATCACTTCCTAGAGTCCATCACAAATACCACCACCAGGCCCTTTTCTCAGCAAGGACCAGGAAAGCACAAGCTATGGAAAAAGTAACACCACCTACAAAAAACCCACCCTTTTTGAGATGTTCACCCTGCCACCACATGCTCCTTTTACAGGTATTGCACAACACCACCCTGCAAATGGTTCAACATCTCCTACTCCCCCAAAAACACCTGGCAGCTGCACAGAAGTCCTCCTAGATCAGGTTGAAGACACGGTGAATCTATCTGCATGAAATTTCACTTCAGATGCTTGATCTAAGGATGACTACCCTTGCTAGCCATACAAGAACCTCGACATACCTCCATCCTGACACAAGGACGGAGAAGGACTGCTGGTACTCATCCCTACTCTGCACCTTCCAAAGCTCCCTGGTGATGGATTACATTAAGTTGGGTTCGTTGTTAATAACTGTACAATTTACCTAACAAATTCAGAGCTTGCAAGTACAGCTTCATTAATATGTTTAATTTATTGTTATATTTCCTTCAGGTTAATGGTTTGAGAGTCCGTCAGAGTTTAATCTCTGCAGTTATTATAAAGTGCTTGTTTCTTGTTAAAATGCAAAATGGAGTCAACCAAGGAGATTTACAGGTGATAAACCAGCTGGAATAAATCTCTCTCTCAGGTGAGCTGAGGGGGTGTGGAAAGGTTGAAGAACACTCACCATTTTAAATACTACAGACACAGATGATACATGTTGGAAATGAGCAGAACTTCTCAGCCTATCTTCTTTGGATAGTCAGAATACCAGAAACAAGAGTGGTTTACCCTGAACTCCTATCCTGGAGGGAGCAGGCCTGAGCTCCAAGACAACTGAAGATCATACTCCAAAGAATGCCATGGAGGTCACCTTGCTGTTCAACAAGTCCACGTCCTACCTCTCTAGGCACTGGTCACAAGCCCTGCAAGGACTTGGAGGACACAGGAGCACATACCATGTTTTCACCAAACACCTCAACAACAACCCATGGGGGACACCAGAGCAAGAAGGAAGGGAAGTGTGCCCTGGTCCTCAGAGCATCTTCCTGCACGGGTCCTTTTACCTCAGCTGGGAGAAGGGATGAAAGTTTTGCATTCAGGAGGCAGCTTCTTTGCCCACCTGAAGGAATCTCAGTACCTTCTGTAGCTGAAAGAACCAAAGAGCAGCACAGGGAAAATGAATTTTGTTCCTCAATGCCAGGACCCAGAGGGCCTGACCCTAGGTCGGTATGAGGAATACCTGGCATGCAACAAACACCATGGGTTTGTCCAAAATAAGCAAGAAACAAGCTGTTCTTCCTGTGATATGAGTCATGCTGAATGGCCAAGCACCTGCCTCCACCCACCCTGAACAGACCAGTGCTACAGTACAACATCCCTGCACCATTTGTACTGGTCATCTTTGATAGTTATTCTTCTCCTCATGGATATTTCCTTCTAGTTGTTGTACAAGGACAACAGCAACACTCATCCCTGTGCAGTTTCTCTCCCTCAGCACACAAAGGAGAAGATGTTCAGATGAATGAGCCACGCACCCGAGTATGTACGAAATTAATGTATTTAGTGCATCATGAGTCTCGGCTGACATGCACCTTCTTTCTAGAAAACAAAGACATCAAATGCAAAATAAATTATTTCAATAAGTGCAAATAAATGCATCCAGGACATGCTGGAGTTTCAACTGGTTTCACTGGCTCAGGAAGACATAAATTCATTCAGCTGGATGAGTGATGTGAATGAGGATGTCTCTGTGCTTGCTCTGTTCGTACACTCTATCCACATCTGCAGATGGCCACTCCTGGAGACAGGACACAAGCATAGATGAGGGACCTTACGTTTAACCTCCACGGCCATTCTTCAGTTCCTGTCTGCAAGGGGTTTTGTAATTTAAGGCATTGAAGAATCATAGAACCATAGAATAGTTTGGGTTGGAAGGAACCTTTAAAGGCCAACCCCCCTGCAATGAACAGGGACATCTTCAACTACATCAGGTTGCTCAGAGCTCCGTCCAACCTGACCTTGAGTGTTTCCATGGATGAGGCATCTGCCAGTGTCTCTCCAGCCTCATCATAAAAAACCTCTTCCTTATATCTAGTCTGAATCTACCTTATTTTAGTTTAAAACAATTACCCTTTGTCCTATCACTACAGTCCCTGTTAAAAAAATCTGTCCCCATCTTTCTTACAAGTCCCCTTTGAAAGGCCACAATAAGGTCTACCCAGGGTCTTCTCTTCTCCAGGCCCAACTCTCTCAGCCTGTCTCCTTAGCAGAGGTGCTCCAGCCCTTGGATCATCTTCGTGGCCTCCTCTGGACTCACTCCAACAGCTCCATGTCTTTCTTGTCCTGGGTACCCCCGAGCTGGACACAGTACTGCAGGTGAGATCTCACCAAAGTGGAGCAGAGAAATGGCTTGCTTTTGCAGGCTAGCAGTGAGACTGCTGTTCCACATGCTCCCGGCATGGGCAAGGAAAAAAGCAATGAGGGCATGGTAGGAAATTAGGACCAACCTTCATTGGTCATTGGCAATCCTGACAGAGAAACGGAGAAGATTATATTAGTAACCTTGGATATTAACAGCATGAATGTGGACACAGTCTGATCCTGCCAGTAGTTGAGGGCACATGGCACTTTGCAGGAGATGCTTAAGCATTTAAGAGGGTCTTGCACAAACTGAGCCACAGCAGACTGCAGCAGCATCAGGAGCAAAACAGTTTCTGCGTTACTCCCCATGAAACCCCACACACAAGCTATCTCATATCAATGTCTTGCCTTTGCAGCAACAGCAGCACCAACTCTGTGTTCTTCTGTATCCTCCAAGCCCCGTAGAGCCAGATGTCAAGGAGTCAGCCCCATCCACTGCTCCAGCACGGAGCTGGGGGGGACACACCTTGCACAGAGGCAGTGAGTTACACTACGGCTGCTCTGCCTAGGGCCACTCGGAGGAGAAAAAAAAACCCAATGCTGTATTTCACAGTGCTGAGTATCTATCTGCAGATGCAGCATGAGTTGTAGTTAAATCGCAGCCCGGAGGCACAAGGCCAGTACATTCCTGTGAAAGGCAAGTGGAGGGTGAAGGAGAGCACAGGGGTGGGGATACTTAATTCATGATAAATTGGCAAGAGACTGTAGCTACCCAGGGGTGGAACAAGAGCCAAGAGGCATTTGCAGTAATACCTGCCACCCTTCTAGGGTAGACATCTGAGCACACACATATAGAGACAGACATTATAAAAGCTCTTTCCCAACTTTTTTCTCCAAAGTGCGCTATTTTATGAGAAACTTGAGGGCGAATTTGAGTGAGGATCATTCAGACAAGATAGTCACTAGGCTAGAGGTCAGGGACTCTGAATAGGTAGCACAAGGCAGCCTAAGAGTTATGCTGCTCTGTATGTCCAAATCCCAGGTTGGATCATGGGATGGAGAAGAGTGGTGATCTTATTTAACCCCTGGTAAATTTAATCCAAAGCAGAAAGTTGGCTGCAGCATAGCATGAGCTTAGAGTTGTGGGGTAATAACAGATGCCTGTGGAATCTCCAAGTTAGAGCCCTAAATAGGCGAAAGACTGGAACAACATGTTTGAGTTAAGCATGCACACATGCCCCATGAGTAATGTTCAGTCATGTGTTCAACCACTGTGCCAGAGGAGCATCCAGCAGCAAGGCTGGAACAGGTTAGCAGAGACGGGGCGAGTTTGGCATCGCTGGGAGCACAAGAGACGTGAACCAGATGGTGCAGACTGAGGGCATCTTTGGGTCTGGGACAGCCGCGGGGTGGGGAAGGAGAAGGTGTGTTGGTGGAGTCACACAGAGGGTAGATGCCGTATCTCAGAGCAGATAAAGATGAGGTGTTTCATCACGTCTCTGTGCCAGAAGGTTTTTTTCAAAGCTTGTCCTCCCCACGCAGCCAGCCACCAATGCAAACCACCTCAGCTCTGATCTGTCAAAGGTTTCTCTGCCTTAAACGTTCGATTTTAAGGACACAAGCGTTCAGTATCGGAGCATTATTCCCCCCCACCCCGGAGGTGGGTCAAGAAAGCTGTAACAGTCCGTGCACAGCAAAGTCAGGATTCTTGCTCTGTGACATGCTTCAGCCCAAAGGCTCCTACAGCAAACGCTGAATATTTATGAGTATAAGACAAGGATCAGCACACCTACAAGACACAGGCTGCAACTTGGCAAAAGAAAAGGAAAAAAAAAAATTGATTGGAGAGGGGGACAGAATATGAGTCCTGGATTTGCCAGCCTGCAGAGAGCAGGAGACAATCAGAGCTGCAAGGCCATTTATCTGCTGGCTGTTCCCGAAAAGGCATGCAGTTAGCGGTACACGTATGAGCCATAAACTGCTCCTGCTACCACAGCTGTGCACGTTAGGAGGGGCCCCAGGCTGGCGACCCTCCAAAGGATGTCTCCTTAACTCAGACACAAGGGAGATGTGTTGGCGTTTAACATCACGCATCTCAAAATTAGTGTTAACAAAGTGCTTCCTCCAGGCTCCCATACGGTGCAATGGAGATAGGCAGCTCTCGAAGGTGTTTTGTCCCATCAACTCTACACGCTTACTTTTGAACAGGATGAACCACCTGCTGACTAAAAAAGGAGTCCAGCCAACCAGCTCAGCTTCAGCCCAGAGCTTTTCATCACCAATGGTGTTTGCTGTGGGAGGGAAAAAATGGACTGCATTTCAAGCACCCTGGTAGAGATGACTGGATGGAAGATCTCTGGTGTGACCCGTTGGACTAGAAAATTGCCCCATAGGCCACCTTGGAGAAGTGTTGCATCCTACTAGGAAACTAACTGTTATCCACTCTGATTTGCAGGTGGATTTGACTAGGGACATCCCCTGAGTCACAGCAGGGCTTCGAGCCCTACCTCCAACTTGTCTGGGATGGGATGTGGCTCGCACAGTTGAGGTCACTCCTTTGCCCAGCCTCTCCCAGGAAAGCCAGCATAGACACAGCCCATGCTGCCTCCAGGTAATTCCTAGCACATGGAAGCATGAAGGCTCCCAACCACACAGCCGCAAAGCCCTCCGTGTGGTGGCCACTTTCCCATCTTGAACAGCCACCTCATACATCCCCTTAGCCTCCAACTTTGGCATCTGCAGGAACTTGGCTGGGCCAGCCAAGCGCTGTGAAGCCAGTGCCTTTGCCATCTCAGGCGATGCTGCGGGATGCCACAGGAGGAGGGGGAACATGGAAAGGGGGGCTTGGCTCCAACATGAACCCAGCCACCAGCTGGGGAGGGGCTGGTCCCCGTTTCTCCCCCAAGAGGCTGCTTTGATTTTGTTCCCCTTTCCCAGCTGACTGGAAATCTCCTGCTAGACGGGAAGTTTTTCAGCATCCAAGGGGCACCGGATCCCTCTTCCACTCTGGGATTTCAGCTGGGAAAGAGGCAGAGTATTGACAGGCGAGAGTTCAGCCTCCCTTAGAAAGTTGTCAA
>VXBL01001348.1:270542-352339 GCA_013400195.1 Aramus guarauna
GCCCAGCCTCGCACACAGCCCCCGGCATCCTGCCAGCTCCCACCAGTATCTACATGCCCACCGCCCCAGTTTGCTGTGTCGCTGCTGGGGCTTTGCTTGCCCAAAGAGGGGGTGAGGGCGGCGGGTATGCTTCAGCATTTGACTGCTCAGGGATTTATTCCATCATCGTGATGCCCTCCAAGCCAGATCTTGGAAGAAAAGATTTCCTTCCCGCTCCCCTCCCCAGACCAAGAAGGAGGAGAAAGCACCGGACCCTTCAAAGCATCCGCGTACCTCCTATCCAGTTCATAAATGCATGTTTGATCCCGCAAGGTGCTGCTTGCTTTCATCTCCCACTGAATTCAATACAGGCTTCCTGGCTCGCAAGAAGAGGGGTCCCAGATGGGAAAACCATTTGACAGATGCTTGCGAAGGATTAAGAGTTTCCACTCGCTCCGAGTGGCGCCTGCACTGCCGGAGCCACGATCAGAGGGAGAAACTGTATTCAAACTAAACCGAAAAACTACCTCCAGTAAGTGGATTATATGAGCTTTATCATCCAACGCGAGCATCCCTCTGCCGTCTCTCCTGGTGGGGATGGTAGGCAATATTACAATCATCTGCGCACCCGGCGCAGCGGCAGCTCTGCAATGAGATTAATGAACCTGCTGCCTGGCAAGGAAAACTTTGGGGAACGGTTTGCCTTGCTGCCTCTTTCAATTCCCCCTGCTACGGCGAGGGCGATGGGGGGAAGAGGTCTTAATTCAAGAGGAATTTAGGGCTGTGCATGGGTATTTCTCAGAAGCAGCTAATTCCAGTATTTAACTCCCCTCCCCTGAGCGAGTGAGGAGAGCATCTGTGCACAGGAACCTACGTGAAGGCCACGGTCCTTCCCAGGCTCACATTGTCCTGGTTGCAAGCCAAGCAAAACGTCTCTTGTCGCTCTTAATTTCGGTCGGGGTTAATCCACGCCGCTTGTTTCCCGTACTTTTCTTACTAAACTAAAAGATTTGTGAAGGGAAACAGGTCAGGTCAAGCAAAACAATTTGCTTGACCTGAAGCAAAACATCTTCCCCCCCACACTTTACACTGGTCTTTTATTATTATCATCAAAAACAAGGTCACTGCCATGCCAGTATTATTCGATAATATTACAGTTTGTTGCTTTATTTCTGCGAATTTTGAAGAGAAGCTCGGTTTCAAGAAGAATCATTCAGAAGTCTCATTTAACAACTCTAAACCCAAAACATTCTCCAAATTCCTCCCCACCTCTTGCTTTCAGATTGCTTGCATTGAAAAAAAAAAAAAATGCCCTGAATTTGATACGTGTTTTTCAATTCGGATCACTCTGTATCTTTCCGTATCTCAAATAACGATGCAGAAGAGCTTGCAGCAGCGCTTCTACGCTCTGTGCAACGAAGTGGGATCCCCCGAGTTGCTCTGCAGGGGTCTGAGCAGGGCACAGCGCTTCCCAGACGAGCTGGATTTACAGCGCGTTGCCGCGCAGCTGATCCGCGCACACTTAGGAGGTGCTCAGGGTTTCTGGGTGGAGAGCAGCCAGACCAAGATGCTCTGCAGTGGTTCTGCTCCTTCCCGAAGGAGAGAAAGCCACAGCAGATTCATACGCAGGAAAAAAAAATAAAAAAAAAAAAAAAATAAAAAAAAATAGGTGAAACCACACATGAAAACCCCAAACCTCAAATACCACTCAGTGTTTCCAGGTAGGAAAATGAAAATATATTGCCCAGAAACCCAGATGCATCCTAGCCCTAACCCAAAGGCCTGTCTCTTCACTCATGACAGCGACTTCATGCGTGCAGCAATTGTGACAGCTCGTGCTGTTACCCGCCGGCTGAGACGCGGCGAGAGGAGAGCTGGCGTTTCGGAAGGTGGCACTATTTTCACCGAGCCATCACCATCTGGGCTGTTGGAAACAATACTTTTTTGGCTCTGGTGTGTTTACCCATGTAGTATCTAAGCCCTGACCAGGTAAATCAATCAGATGCAAAGAGCAAGGTCTCTAGCGGACGTTCTCCTTCCTGAGTTTTGTTTTGGGCTTTGCTATCTGCTTGGGGTGGGATGAGCTGTGAAGGGCAAATCCTGTTTAGTTTGGTGAATGAATGACACCAGGACGCTGCTACGTAATTAGAACTGAGCAGATGCAAGCGAAGCTAATCAAACACTGCTTCATAAGTGTTATCATCAGCATCGTAATTATTATTATTCGATTCCCAGGCGGCAGAGACAACGGGGCTCCTCCTTCACATGAGGTGTCATACAAAGGCAAATCCAAAAAAATCACAGTCCCTGTTCAAAACCACTTACGGGCTCTGGTAGTCTGCTTCACGCCACGTAGTGTCACCACCACCTCCCACACGCCACTCCAGATGTGGTCACATCACCCTCCCGAGCCAGCTCATCCCCGTCTAGAGCGTGCAAGCTAATCGCTCGCAGCGGGAAAGCGCCTGGGAATCCTTTCAAATAGCAGGACGACATCAAGGAAAGGTGTTAATAAAGTGTCACTAGCTCCTTTGCCCGCAGTCCCGCATGGCGTTGCGGCGAAGCCGGTTGTGATGTCAAAAGCAGATGGCTATGTCGTCAGGGGGGAGGTAAGCTGCACAGCAGATGGGCACTTCAGATACAAAGATCCCTTTCATGCAAATTGCCCCCGATGATAATTTAAAAAAAAAAAAAAAAATTACAGAGAGACAGAACTGGAGAAAACATCTGATGTGTGAGCAGTACGGTCTCTAAATAGAATATTTTCCCATTTTCCCATGAAGCATCAGGAGGTTCTTAAGCTCCAAAGTATTCATTTAACTCCTTGAGGTTCTAGTCTTACATTTCCTTTGCACCATGCTGCCCTGATATACAACACACTCAAAACCGCTGCCTCTCCGAGTTTATTTCTAGAAAGCCAATCGTTTTGCACCTGTTTACACCCAAAACTTAATATAGCACAGCTTATTATTTTAAAGTACCTTTCATTCCAAGTGCCTCCAGTGGATTGACAGCCAGCATACATACAATGCTAGTAATCAACCAGTATGCACCACTATGCCGGGTTTATCCTTCCGATGGGTACACTATAATTTTAAACAGCATAATCAGATTGGTTTCCTCCTGTTGAAGTGCCGTATAAAGACAGGCAGACAGGAAAGTTAACTGGAAACAGGGACAAGTTATTCTTCCGTACCAGATTCACGCCCAGTTGGTAGCAGCGTTACGAGAGGGGAGAAGCAAGCACATATCTGAGAATAACAAGATTGCTATAAATAAGAAATTGTAGAAAATCACTTAATCCACCCAAGAAATGCACCTAATTCCGAGATGCGACACGACAGCAATCGAAAGTTTATTCAGCATCCGTGTATTGGGTATGCAGCTGGGGCTAAACCACGTCAAGCTGAAGTTCTCACTGGTGTTCCCAGGGGACCTAAAGGAGCCGTGAAGACAGGGAAAGTACGCAAACAAAGCTACGTCTTCATATCAAGTCTACTACAATCACAGAAACACCATCAAAGATATAGCCGGGTCAGGAAGAACAGGTGTATTTAAACATGCATCAAGTAAATAACGGGTGTTATACACGCTCCCGCATGCCCAGGGAAGGGAAGATCTAAATAATGGATATGAGATCCCTGTCTCCTGAACTAGAACAGGTCCCAAATGCTGGGGGTCCTTCTCCAGCCTGAGGATGCAAACAGGCAAGGCTGAGAGAGGGCATTTTTAGGGACCGCAGAGGCACGAGCATGAAGGGGATGGAACGGGGGAGCTGCTATTCAACAAGCCCTGGAGCATGGCCCTCCCTGCGGGGCAGCCCTGCTCTCTCGAGGTGGTGGTAATTGAAAAGCAGGGATGGGACAGCCTCCCTGTCTCAAAAGAACCCGGCTGGACAATAAATCGTCCTGACAATGACAAATATAAGCATTTACTTTGGACAAGGAACCCCAACCCTCATCGGTACGTTTGCTGTAAAAACTGGAGGGATTTGCTTTCCCAGTCCTACCACCACTGATGCTTTTGGCTCCTTCATCCGTATGCACGCCCGGCCCCTGTCCTTCCGTTCTCCCTCTCCGCTGCCTGCGACGTGCAGTCAGGGATGCTGCCATCCACCTCCTGCCCAGGGCATCGTGTCATCTGCTGCGCTGAACTGCCTTCCCCTGGGACCTGGAAACTACCATCTGAATGGGGTCTGGAGATAATGAACCCTCGGCAATGAGTAAATAAATAGCGTCCTGCCCATATGCCCAGCTGCACCCAGGACCCTGGTGACAGCTCGCTGACAAGGGCAACAATGTTTTTTGATCCTTTGCCTGCGAGGTATGGTACCGTCCAGCTCAAAACAGTGGGGAGTCGAGGCTACAAGCGCCAGGGAGCATCGTGTATTTAGAGATCCCTTTTATCCCCCCTGGACAGGAAATCCTTGCCCGCTTGGTAGCCTGCACACCCGCTTCTACCCGCGCTGAGAAGGACGAAAGGACAGGAGACTGGGAAGATGCAGGAAGATGGATAAAAACGGGTCCATCGGGTGATGCTGAGATTTGGAACGTTTTGGCTGGCTGAATCGCTTGAGCTGCTGAATGCGAAGGTAAGATCAGCCCTTGGTAAATCCCCACTGGCAAAGAGCCTGGACCATCACAAATGTTACTGGCCCGGCTCACCACTCACTTCTTTCCCTGCTGGTTCTTTCACTGCCTCTTCCCACTGCCATCTCTCTGCCAACGCGGCCAAATCGACAGCATGTGAGGCAACGGCCAGCAGTATCGCAGGTGCATCCTACCCAGATGTTGCCTACAGTAGCTGGTCAAGGGGTTAATGTAAGTTCAGCTAAGCTTGTTGCCCCAGATGAATTAACACATGGGGGTATAAACATACACATAGGCATGTCAATTGGTTTAGGATATCACACCAGCCTCCTCAAAGGGAAGGATGAAGTCCCCTCCCAGCCCTTGCTGCTAAGCGTTTGGTCTCTGCCACCATCATCCATGCTTTGGGCTCACAGTGGCATGGATGGCCAAGTGATGAGAATTAAACCATCACCACTATGTGGCTTCCAGTTTGTAGCAGATTGATAGCCAGTTGGCCTAGAGCATGAACAGAGTGAGGCCAGAGGTGTCTGCAAAAGATATCAAAGATGCAACCTTCATCTAGCTGGAGCAAGTCAAAGCAATGGGTCAATCAGCCGAGGTGGACCTCCAGGGAACAGATCCTGTGGAGTCCCTATGCACGTATGCGAGCCACCAGTCCAGGCAGAGGTTTCTGCTGCTGTCCCTCTTCACCGTAGCTAAATTCAACTTTTCACAGCAACAATCACACCTTCAAATGTGAATCTGCCTGAAGCTGTCTGAAGGGCTGGCTACTCAAAAGAAATTAATAATAATAGTAGGGACTAAATCTTGGAAGTTCAAATCACAGAAACCAGCAGATTGGTGGCCGTTTGGATGATGTATTAGACAAATAGTCTAATTAATGGTTGAAAGCTCCTCAGAATGGAAGGATTTGAGATTTTAGGGGTCTGGTTTGAATCCATCATAGTTAATATCAAAACCAGCACAGATCTTTGGTTCAAACACAAGCTGGTTCTGATAGGAGACCCTGAAAGACTGTATAAATTATGAATTTTTTTTCTTTTCTACACTCCATTTTTTTTCTCTTTCTGAGATTTGACTGTCCCTTTAACATGATCCTAACATAGAAAAATGAAATTGCATTTTCATCTTGGGAGAAAAAAAGAGTTGTTGTTGGCTTGCTTTCACCCCACTGAGCTTTAGACAGTTACTGCGGTTCTGAGGTGGGAATTAAGTCATCTTAGGCTTCCCATCTAGTCAACAAAAAAAAAGACAGGCACCTTTACAGAGCAATTCAGATCTGAATTACCTTCTGGAGGTTGTAACCACAGAGTAATTGGTGCATTGACTTAACAGGTTATTTTAAAAGCATTTCTAGCAGCTGGGTGAAGGGGAATAATTTCAGCTTCATGGGATCCAGCTGTATAGTCTCTTGTTCCTTCTAAAGTGAGAAACTGCTCGTGGGCAGCTGTTCAACGCTGCTTTCGAACGGGTCGTGTCGTGAGTAGAGTTAGAGAGGTCATCTATGTAGCCTTTACCAGCATCCCAGCAGCACTAATTATATGGCGGCAGCTTTGAAAGTGCTGCTGCGACATTTTACCTAACATATTAACAATTGCATCACATTTTAAACAAAAATCCACTGAAATGCCCACTCAGCAGTCTCATGGCAAGGAGTGCTCTGAGAGAAGGGAGGATAGAACTATTCTTCTCACCATTCAAATATCTGATCTCTCCAAAATTAACCCTAGAAGTGTAGAGCTAAAAATCACCTACAAACAATTAATTTGTCCCTCATCTCGAAATTATTTAGCAACATTGATAGTGTTTTGGCTTTGTCTGCAGTCATGCCCATCTCATGTCTGGCATCAACTTATTAACAAGAATTTATTTTCACTTACTTTAAGGATGCATCAGAGATGATTCACGCACAACGAGCTTCACCCGCATGTCTGCAAAAAGCTACCCCTACAGAAATGTGATCCTGAGAGTTGCCTTTATCCAGTTGCTAATAGATGTTTAGCATCTGAGAATCCATATCTTCTGAATTCTGAACATAATAAGCTTTCTGTGAGCTTTTCATATAAGAGATATCGACTGGAAGTAATTCAGAGAAGTTATTCAGCAAGTGCTTGGAACAACAAAAGAGCCTGAAACAGATTTACTGCCGGTTGACAGTCTACGTGCCACACTGGTGCAGCTCCCCACTTCTCCAGAGCTCCTCACGTGCCAGCTGAGCTGGGCTAGCCTACACCACCGAGAGACCTCCAGAGAGGTGGCTTAACTGTATTTACAACAGAGAAAACTAGCCCAGCTGAACCATCAAAACCAGCTCTCACATCTGGAACCAAGAGCCTGGTTTATTTATTGATGTCTTTGTAGGACGTCGTATCTCCGTAGGCTGCAGCCATCGAAAGGTGACATTCACCCAGTGAAGATGCTCTCAAAATCCAGCCGGGGAAGCCAGCAACACTCATACAGGGACAAACACACTGCAGGATAATTTATTTCTTCTCCCATCATCTGTCATTGGGAAATACATGTATTATCCTTCAGGCTTGCTCGCCACATCAGTCAGGGCTCCAGCAGCCTCAGTGCAAGATTTGGCTACTTTTACGCCCTGTGAGGGGTATCTGATTCCAGTATCTGATTCCCTGGCAGCTTTGAAGTGTCACAGTGTACTGGCTACAGTAGTTTTGAGCAGGTGCAGCTCCACCACTGCTTTACAAGGATGCATTTTTTGTCTCTTTGCTCTGCGACTCGGTGCTTCAAACACGAAGTGTTTGTGGGCTTCTTGCCAGCGCGTCGCTTTGAGACTGGATCCTAGTTTAATGTCCCTTGCTTTCCTGCCTCCTGCCAGCAAGTGACATTTTTTTCTTTTGAACGTCTCCACTGCAGCAGGTAAAAGAGGGTATAGGCTCAGCAAACTATGAACCATGCAGGAGGAGAAAAAAAAAAAAAAAAACAAAAAAAAAAGTAGCAGGGGCCACTTTCAGTCTCAGCACCTACTTTTTGTGTGAGTTAGAGATCAGAGGAAATAAACCCAACAGAGTGGTCTCATTATCACTGGGGTAGAGGGTAAGGATGGGGAAGATGAGAGCTAGGAGACCCCCTCCCGCACCTCCCGTAGGACATCTCCTCACCGGCCCCTCATCTGATCTGGAAAACCCCCCTGGTTTAGAGCAGAAGAAAAAGATTTTGTAATGACGGTGTGGTGGAGCAAGGGACCTATATCAAGAGAAGGAAGGAAGGAAAGAAAAAAAGCAGCATCAAAGAGAGGAGAGAAGAATAAAAACACTTCTTTGCTGATCCACAGCTGAGCTGGGCAAAGCTTATACAAGATAAATAACGCTGACATTACAAAGCTATGGTTAATTCATTTTTCTACTTGTCACCCCTTCGGATAATTGGCCTACACAACAAACGTGGGGGAAGAAGGTTGGCTTTTTTGTCTTTTTTTTTTTCCCTTCCTGAGAGGTACAACTAGGATTAGACGGTGTGCTACGCCACTGATAAAAATAAAGAGAATGAGGCAAAACCCTCCAACTTTAATCTGGAGGGGTCGTCGGTGAATAGCACAAGTGCCGGAGGATGAAGTGAGACCTGGTTGTCTCTATGGTAACTAAACCATCACCAGAGTGAAGATTGACCTGGAGACTTCACGCAAGTTTGGATTTGTCTGAGGCACTGCCCGGTGTGCACTATTGCCTGTCCTCTCTCCTGACGTCTGGGTGATTTTTGCGGTAGCTTAGAGATTTTTTCAGGAAACCACCAGCTTCTGGATTCAAGTGATTAACTTGGAATCCCAACATTTGCTTATTTGGGTAAAAGGAAGTCGTGAGTCTTCGGGTGGGTGAGGGAAAACCTAAAAATATGACCTCATGTGCTTCAAAATGAGGAGAGCCAGTCTTGAAACAGCCACCCATTTTATATACACTACCAGACACAGAAAACTTGGCTTGGAGGTTTCAGAACACAAGGAGGAACCAAGATAAAGAAGAGAGGCTCGAAATCAGGCACAAACACAGAGAAACCATGACAATAAAAAAAAAATCCAAATTTATGATATTTTTTAAATCTGCTGATTTTTGATGCCTGATTCACAACTTCAGAAACTGAGGGCTTTCAGAGCAGATGACCCCAGAGAGCCACTGGCTTTTGGTGCTGCTTTATCAGTCCATGAAAGGGTTATAGAGGCAACCACCACTTCGTGTATCTTCCCTCCTATCAACTAGAAAATTGTCTCGAAGTCACCAAGAAAAAAAAAACACAAAACAACTTCTTTTCTCTCTGATCATGACAAAAGTGTTCTTGCTTTAAAAACATTCATCTTCTACCTCTGAGACAAGTCTAGTGGCAAATGCTATTTACTAAGTACCTAATTCCCCTCATTTTGTGAATGGCATGGGTTGGTTAAGTCCAAAAGCTATGGGGAAACCCATTTTTATCAGGTAGAGCATTACAGCTAAAGTCTTGTTGGAGCTTAAAGGAAACTCTATTCATATAAGTTAGGAACTTGTTATTTGCCTAATTAAATCCAAATACTAAACAGATCCAAAGCCCCTCCTAAATGCAGGAGTATTGACACATTTAGATTATGATTAAATATTCACAGCCCCAAAAATGGCAAAAATGCACAAAAGCGGGTGGTCTGGGCAGCATTTCCTACCAAGTCTCAGCCTCAGCCCTGACTCTGCCTTTACCAGCCAGTGTCTGTGATAAAACACCCCAGGAGGAGGAGAAGATGAAGTGGTGTTTGGTTTTAAAGGCAATTTCCAGAGGCCGATGAGTTACCCCTCAGGTATCCATTGGCCATGGGGTCTGCCTGGGAAGCCTTCCCGGCAAGCTTCCCTCAGTCTAGGAAGGGTGGTCCTGGCTCCACAGGAGAATAAACAACAGAGGGAAAATGTTTTCCATTTCAAAACCCTGTAAGGGAAGGACTGGCCTTAAATGGGAGCAGTGGTATGCAATGAGTGCTGTAGGAACAGAGGTATTTTGGGGAACAGTTGATGCTGCCGTACACCACTCGAGACAAAGCTCAGAGTGCAACCAGCCAGGATGGATTCAAGTCGAACACCCATTTCTGGAAAGCGTTTCTATCCACAGGCAGCAAATGAGATGTTTCCTCCTAAGATTAGTCCTCCCAAATGGGAAGACCATGACTCTTTGCTGGTATAAATCAATTCATTGACTTTAATGTGATTTTTTTCCCGATTTATACCAGCTAAATACTTGGCTATACCAGCCAGTGTTCTGTTTAATAGTGTGATCATGGTGCTTGCACTGCTGTGTGTTTCATGGGAAGGTCAGCCTTTTGCTGCTGGGCTGCATTCACGAGCCTTGGGGCAAGACAGATAAATGAGGGATGGAGGAGATACCCAGCATCAGAACTGGGTAAAAGCAAGGTAACGTGGAAAGGGAAGACCCCAAATCATGCCCAGGTATATATCGCCTTTCCCCAGGGAAGACTACTCTAGAGTCCATACCTGGAGCACCGCAGTGCAGGGGAAGCGCACACACACACACACACACATGTATGAGTTGTGGTGCTACGCAAAGCTTGAGCAACATGAGGATGAGAGTGCACTTTCCTCACACGTGAGGCTCTCAGTGCACCGCTTCGGAAATAAAGCCGTTTCCCCCTCTCTTCTCTCATACCTCTATCTGGCCTCCGTAAGCCAGAACCATTTCAGAAACTTTAGAAACCTTTCAGGAAGTTTGTAAAGCAATTTATTGGGACTAGTATTCTTGTCCGCTATGAAACCAGATGACTGAGTCACCCTGGGCTTAAATGTGCAGAGCACAGAAGGAGCCATATAAGCCTTGACAAGAACCCTGAAGAGATTCTCTATGCATTTAAAATAAATAAATAAATACATCACAATTTTATATCTAGCATTTAGATGCTTCCAGGATTAGAAATAAATATGACACATCCTAATGCAGACCCGGTCACTTGGATTGAAGAACTTCTACTTCCTCATGTTCCTGTATCTAAAGACACATTTAGGCCCAAGAAAATTTGGAAACCTGCCTGTCCTGAGCTATGGGAAGGATTAGCATGAGAACTGAAACTGCAGACTTGGGGGCAGAGAGGAGAAGTACTACCTCTGGCAGATTAATTTCATTTTTTCCATGTACTTGCCACTGAGGATGCACAAGAGTTTGGGGTGTCAGAATGAATTCAGGGGGATGGATGAGTAAGAAAGGGTCAGCATGGGCATGAATAGAGGTGCAATTAAACACCATGTGCTCCTTCAGACCTAGCGTGGCGTTACCATCAACGGGGAAGAGCATTTGCCTTTGGGGTGAAGAAGATGCCAACTGCGTGTCCTTCACCTGCTCACGACCGCTCCTGCACTACCCCAGCCCTTTCTTTCCTTGCTGCCTGCCAGATCTCCCTCCCCCCTCAATTCCAAATGCCCAATCTCAGGCATCCATCCCCCACCCCTTCGCCTTCTGCCCCCGTCCCCGAAGGATGGATGAGCTTGCCAGAGCAATCTGGCCCTTGCTGGAGAAACTGCTCAAAGCCGGCAGCCGGAGCGAGCACAGCAATCGATTGGACACGGGACATTACGGATCTGCGAGCGCGACCGGGGCGAGAAAGTGGCAGCTTTGTGAGGCTGAGCACACGTGAGGATTACGGCATTAACAAAGCTCCCTTAACCGATCAGCCTGCCCCTAGGTAGACAGGGGACCGGGCTGGGGTGGGAAGCGAAGGGGATAAAGAAGTGGCAGCATGAAGTCGTTTTCCACCCCTCCCTTACAAAAGAGCGGCACAAATACGAGGTCCCGGAGACACAAACTGCCGCCTGGGACCGTAGAGCCGCAGCGTTGCTCGTCAGGGCTCTGGGCCAAATTTCCTGCCAGCGTAAATCCGTTTGATGCCAAGAGAGTAACCCAAGGATGAATTGGACCCAGTGGGGAGGGTTTGTTGCCTTCAGCTCAGGCAAGAGTGCGGAGCTGTGCCAGCTGGGGTGTCAGACTGTGTGTCTCAAAAGGACTTAGGCACCTAAATCTATTAGGTACTCCAAAAAAGTGCGCTTTCTCTGACTTTAAGGTCGAATCAGTCTCATCAGTCTTTTTTTTTTGTCTTTTTTTTTTTTTCTGAAGGCAGCTTTGAGGACCTCTGTTTACTATTGTTCTTAATCAAAAAATAACGGCAACAACTTGCAAGTACAAAGGGCCTTTTATGTTTCTGCTGAGTTCTTTTATCTCGACGCATTTTAGTAAGTGCTATATCAAAATCACTCCGCCCACCGCCGAAATTCAGTCATCTCTGGACTGCAGAGCAGCAGCTGTTTAACAGTGTGCAATAAAGCTTAGCAGCAGTTCAGGACAGCGAGTGAAGGAGAGCAATGTACGCGGCTGAAGCCGACATCCCCCCTTCGAATCAGGACGCTACCTCAGAGCAGATGGGTTGAGCAAATAGTTTAGCAGCAAGAAGCATGCCCAAACGTTTAGCATCTTGGAAAAAAATGTTTCTGCGTCTACAGGCTGAGCCCGTGCTTTTCTCCTGGGCTTTGAGGGGAGATGCCCCTGCTCAGCTGGTCCTGAAGACCCTGGCTGCTGCCCACCACGAGCCTTGCTCACGGCCACCGGCAGCAGCACATCCTTCCCACATGGCCACGTGCTGTCTCCACAAATCTCATTGCAGAGATGATCAGATCCCTGCCCAAACCAGGCCCTCCAAAGCATCTCCAGACTGACCGTTGCCTAAGCAGTGTGGTCTTTGTAGACAACACCAGGCAAGTAAAGGAAGTGTTAATGCTGGAGGAGCAGGAGACTGTGCTCTAGCAAACCTAAAGGACCTAGGGATTTATATAGTTATCCCAGTACGGGAAGTTCAGAGAACAATTTTTGGGTCAATAATGCGGTTGTTTAGGAGACATTTTTTTGAAACGTCCTAAATTTATGGAAAAGAATGACAATTAATCAAGCGAGCAATAAGAGAGGGCACCATGGGCTGCTCACTGGCACTGCAGTGCTGGAATAGAGGGAAGGCACGGTGAGGTTCAGCAACGCAAACCCCGAAAGAGGATGGGGCCAGGGGAAATACAAAGCTGGAGCTGTGGACAGAGAGGTGACAGCCATGGGACAGCCATGAGCGAGCACCAGGAGGCTGCAGCTTTCAGGGACCGCGAAGGGGATGGTGGAGCAATTGAGCCAGAGGGAATGAGAGCAGGGCAATCAAGTTTTAGGTGTGTGGGTCGATAGAAAAGGCTGCATCTCTGCAGCTGCCAGCAGAAGGCATGTGCAAAAAGCTGGCTTGTATCTGCAACCATAGGAGAAGGTCATATCCTGCACTGGGACTGAGTGATGGTCAAGGCGATGCTTTTGTCCACAGCGGCTGAGGAAGGTCAGGCACAGAAAACCTGAAAGAGAAACCAGATGCTTTGCAGGTTGGTGTTCACTGCTTTGCATCACAGATACCAACCTGGGATGTCTTTAGAGAGACTTCCCACGGCCGACAACTGAAGCAACTGGAAAAGAGGCAACCTGCTGAGGTGAGCCGTCTCCTGTCCAGGCTTTGGAGAAAACCTTTCCTTTCCTAAAAAGGGAGCAAGCATGTGGAGTCCCGTTAGAAAATAAAAAGGGGCCAATTCCCTCCTATCAAGCCTGTTATTAGGCTCCGAATCAAATTAAATCACAGGGCTTTTCACTAGCAAAGTGCTATTTTAAGGCTTATTAGACTATATTAGGATTGGCATAAATTTCCACTGACATAATATAGGCCTTTAATTGGATTTAAGGGCGAGGAGGCTGCATTAAACTAAAATCAGTCCTCGCAGGGGGAAATTGGGTATTCTCCTCACAACTCCTCTGCTTTCCCTTGGCGAGAATCCCAAGCAGCCGAGCAGGCTGGGTAACCCATTCAAATCCAGATGCAATTGCTTATAGGCTCCTCTATCAATCTGATAAGCAAGCCGGCTGCCAAAACATAACACGCTCCCCGCTGCTCGTTAGCCAAAGTCTCGCTGCCACGGCCAGAGCTCTGGTTCACTTGCAGCTCAGGCAAAAAAATGGCATTTTCTTGGACACAAGCTGCCTGCTAGACTTCATGTGAAGTATTTGCCCATGAAAGGTTACAACAACAAAATCTCAAAGCCAAGACCTTGACTTAACCTCCAAAGAGCTGAGAGCATCAGAGCCACAGGCAATAATGAAAACATAACCCCGCTGCTCCTCCTGTGCTGGAAATGTGAGTCAGGAGGCACTCCTACGACCTGGGTTTTTTTCACGCGTCCCCTGATTAGACACGGGAGGCTCTCAGGAGCTTGGAGGTCAGGGGCTCTCAGCTCTCTCTGTGGCACGGCAATGTGCGATCCCTCCTTCCCCCAAGAACCTGAGACCAGCCCTGAGATGTGTACGGGCAGGTCTTGCACTCATGGCATGAAATGCTGTGAAACTTGGTGGGTTTTTAGGCTCATCAGTCCCCAAGTCACTCCCCACTGAAGAATCAGAGCTTCTCTGTGCGTGTGTTTCTCTAATACTGCCCACCTCAACTGAGATACAGAAGCCTGAGAAGGGGAAAATAAAACCCGCTTAAATATTGAGTGGGACACGCTGCACCTTGGGTTTAATAAAGGCAGAGATTGAAAGATCATTCATCCTGCACCTTAAGAGATGTCCCTCATTTGGCACCTAATGGGCCATGACTGGCTTCCAGTAATAAGGCTCTACCAAAAGGCATCTGAGCTCTTCTGAAGCCCCAGAGACACAGAGAAACCTCCCACCGTGCAAAAGACTGCTTTGTACATTGGTACTTGATGTTTGGAGCTGTAATATCTCAGGACAACTTTTTCATACAAATACAACCCTTTTCTTACAACACCAACCACTCCACATCTGGCCGTGTCAGAGATGGGAATCTCATAATCTAAATCCTGCAAGGGGAAAAAAGTTTAAGTCTAAGTTGAGCCAAGCTCATGGTTTTCCTGAGAAGATGCTTCAAGGTCCATTCTTCCAAGATCATAGAGCTCCTAGATAAGTTTCGGAGTCTTTTCTTTCCCAACTCACAGCTTCTTAAGTTTTGGGGGATGCTGTCAAACCTTCCCCTCTGAATTTGCCTAGTCCTGGAGTCACCAGACACACATGGTCATCATTAGTGGAATATTAAGAAAAGGAAAGAGTCTGGTGCTACTCTTCAAAGAAATTTCAAAGGATGCTGCCAGGTGGGGATGAACATTTTAGAAAAGTAGATTTTAGCAGAAATTTTGGTACAGCACTTTCCACATGCGGGTGCATGTGTCCATGCGTGGGGTTAGTGCATCATGTGAGTGTGGCGAGATCTGATACGTCTCAGCTATGCAGCTGCATCCCATTAGCACAAACATTTAGCTGCCCAGGATGGTGATATTTTTCATCTGATGAAACAGACTTTATTCCTTTCCTGATAGTTTTGGGATTACTTCAAGATGTATCTAGGAAGCTCAGGCAGGCCAAATGGAGTTGATGGATTCAGGGTGGCAACGTACCCCAGCAATGCTCCGTGGCTTCCAAGCAGCCACAAACCTTTTACTGTTGCTCTGCTGCCACGTTCTTTGCATGTGACCTCAATGGGCATGGTGTATCCATGCAGCCCCGGCTCTGTGACACTCGCTCGGTCCAATTTGAAGTGTGTGGGACCAACCTGCCACGCAGGGATGACTCAAAAAGCTACATGAGAGTAGGTGGAGATGGACAAAAATCTTTGATTACACTGAGAACTCAATTTTCATGCTTGGCTTTCACCATATCCATTAGAAAAGCCCAGGTGACTTCATCGTGCAGCCCCTGAGGGAGCATAGCCAGGGGAAAGAAAAACAAAGCTGGGACCCCCAAAGTGCTGCTGAATGTCAGGAGTAAAGATGGTTTTGCTGGCTGAGAGTCACAATTGTGAAATGAGACCTAAAGTTCTCTTTGAGCAAATCTCCCATATTCCTTCACCTTGCCTGCAACCAACAAAGCAAATTTTGTAATATAGATATCATGGAAACAGTGACCTTGCTTTGGGGAGTTATTTCTCAGTGGTTCCAGGAATTTCTTTTTCCGCCAGTTCAGACTGAGAAAAGCCCTTTTGGGGAGGTTTAGGAGTATTCGGTGACAAGTGCAGCTCTGAAGATGAGCCACAGATGGGACATTGAACAAACCTGAAATGCTTTAAGGCAGTTTCTACAATAAGCACACTCTGACATGGATCCCTTCAGAACACCACCATGAGAGGGCTGCTCTGCTTCCAGCCTCAGCCTCAGATGGTCCCACACCCATTCGACCCAGTGAGAAAACAGATGATCAAAATAAGAAAAGCGAGCAGAAAACTTGAAGGAAGCAGGAGCTGGGTCCTTGGGGCATTCCTATTTTAAATGCTCCACGTGATTTTGCACTTTCTGGCTCCAGATGGGACCCAAATACCGACGGATCAGGGAAAATGCTGTCCTCGTGATATATATGAAGTAGCCGAAGTCAGGGAAATTCTAGACAGAAGATGGATTTTCCAGCTGTAGAGAAACTAGGTCAAACATTTGAACTTTTGGATGCTTAGCTGCACTAAACTTCCTCCAGTTGCATACAGCTAGTTATCACCAGCTGTGCCAGGACTGGTCCAGTCCTGCCAGAAAGCTAAACCAAGAGGAGGGAGATGATTTTCCAGCCCCGCTGCATTAACAGACAGCTTCAGAGATGCCTTACAAAGGCATTTCTCTCTTCCTCTGCCCTTGGATATGATCTCAAGACCTTCACCAAGACTATTTTGCAGCAGCTGACTTCTGCTTTAGCAAGAAAACATAGGCTGAATATAGAGACACGTTTCTGTTAGTCTGTGGGCAGGTCTCTCCCCGGACATAGGAGAAGTCCCATTGCTTGAGGCATTTAGAGTTAGACTGGCCAAAGCTCCTGGGAGTCTCTATGGGGAGACAATCTCGCCCCTGCCTCTGGAGAACAGAACAGACCTAATAAGCCTTCTCTGTGTCTGATTCCTCTGATCCTCTGATTAAAGTATGTTCATATCATTTGCATTTGAATTTGCTTTTATCCACCCCCCCGATGCCAAAACATGTAGGCAGGCAATTCAGGAGATGATGTGTTTATGTAACTGTAAACTAGGTTTATAGCAGTTTAATTAGTAATATTAATAATGTCACCTAAGCTTAATGATACCAATTATAACACAGTAAATATTTCTTATTGGATTACAAGTAGCAATATTGAAAGATGAACTTTCATGCTCGGTCAAACTTTCTAAACATATTATTTAGAAAGAGAGATAAGACAGTTTGCTTTTCACATGTGGATAGCTCTTTTAATCTCAAAAAGGGATAATTATTGCATATAAATATTTGCAGATGGGAAACACTGTCCCATTTGATGTATCAGCACCTCTCCTCTCCATGTGTTTGCTTCTACACATCGAGATGGTAGAGTGGGTTGCCCAGTTGCACCAAGTGAAAAACACCTTTTTGATGCCCCAGACAGGTGATTATGAGCTGCTGTGATGCACAGAGGAAGAGAAAGGGTCAGACATCTGCAAGAGAGGAAGGCCAAGGTTACATTAATCTGCTTATGATGTGCTGTATCCTTTGAGGATCTGCAGATGCAGAGGAGACAGTTAGGAAAGACCCTTTGGGTCATCAGGGACAGGTCTTTCATAAGACTTCCACTTTGGCCCCAAGGCATCTTTTGAAGGTGGCAGATGGAAACAGTTAAGACAACTGAGAGATGCTTAAAATCCTGTCACTAACGCAGCTCCATTTCTCCCCCTACCATGTAGGATTATCCTTGGCAGTGTCTTGCCTCTCAGGACTGCAGAGGTCCTGCTTGGTATTTTCTGAGCCTGGTGGATGTGTCACACTTCTCATTCCTATGCCTAATTGACCAATACACCCTGGATTTCCTTCATTTGTGTACTGGCAAGGATCAAAATTAAAATCTCTGGGATAGGATCCTTAGTCTACAAAATGATCTAATATAAGCAGATTCGCTGCATCCTGACTATGCTTCCCCAATCCTCTCTTCCTAAACTTGGATTTACTAGGACTGCTACAAAAGAAAAAGACAACTTCAGTTTCCGGCGTGGAGGAACTCTTCAGGCTTGCTCCAAAAGCTGCCCAGAATATCATCTTCCTCCAGTCGCTTTGGTCCTTTTCCCATCACTTCCCTTCCCCAGGAGCTTTCACATCCACTCTTCTTGCCTCGATCGACACTTCCCACGGTACCCAGTTAAGCAACAGAAGCAGACTTCACTTCCACTTGTCTTATGGAAACTGGGAGTATTTCAACAATAGTTCAATGAAACGGTCCCCCAGGAGGGGTGAGGAGGGAAGGGGATCCTTACATGAGGTCTATTGCCAATGTAGTTATTAGAGCACCGGGGAACCAACAGCTTATGGGCCTAGCTGGAAACCATGTCTTCAGGTCACTGTTTAAAATAAAGTTTTGTACATCACCCTAAGGAAGTGCCATTGATCACAGAGAAAGCTGAGGGTCCTGCTGTGCAAAAGATGACAGTTTTTAGAGGTCTAAAACACGGGGATGGGAATCCCAGCCTTAATACCACCACTATGAAAGCCAGCAGGTCCTGCAAAGAAACCAAGGGATAAGCAGCCGTCTCAGGTCTGACTTCTCATGGCAATGCCTCCACTATACACCTGACATGTTTCTCTCTCTGATGACTGGATTTTTGATCCTGCCCGCACAAAGGTATGCAATGAGGGAAGAACAAGAGGAGCAAAAGGGTCTATGGAGGAAAAGGAAGGGGTAAGGAAGAAGAGGGAGTAAATATGTCTCTATCCACAGCCTCACCACATCATTTACAAGAAGGGGCAACTCATCATAAATAACCCAAAGCTCCTGGGAACAGTGACCTAATCAAGATGTATAATTGCATGCCTTATCTAAATGAAAGCATCATTTCAGAAATGATAATGTGCATCACCGTGGATTCAATTGCTATAGACTTCAGCACTGAAGGGTAATTATAATGTTTAACAAATATATTCCCTTTGGGGGCCTGCAGTTAAAGATATCATGTCCCGGTTTCCCCTCATGTTGCATGTCTACTACCAAATTATGAGGGCTTCCTCTCCGTTATGCAATCTCTCATTGATTTTGCAAAAATGGTTTTCTCTTGTCCTGTCCAGACTGGCTTTTAACATAGAATCACAGAATAATAAAGTCATAGAATCGTTTAGCTTGGAAAAGACCTTTAAGATCACCGAGTCCAACCGTTAACCCAGCACTGCCAAGTGCACCACTGAACCATGTCCCTAAGCACCACATCTACACGGCTTTTAAATACTCCACCACTTCCACCACTTCTCTGGGCAGCCTGTTCCAGTGTTAGATAACCCTTTTGGTGAAGAAATTTTTCCTAACATCCAATCTAAACCTCCTCTGGCACAAATTGAGACCATTTCCTCTTGTCCTATCAGTTGTTACTCAGGAGAAAAGACCAACCCCCACCTGGCTACTACCTCCTTTCAGGTAGTTGTAGAGAGCAATAAGGTCTCCCCTCAGCCTCCTCTTCTCCAGACTAAACAACCCCAGTTCCCTCAGCCGCTCCTCATCAGACTTGTGCTCCAGACCCTTCACCAGCTTCACTGCCCTTCTCTGGACATGGTCCAGCACCACAATGTCCTTCTTGTAGTGAGGGGCCCAAAGCTGAACACAGAACTCAAGGTGCAGCCTCACCAGTGCTGAGTACAGGGGGACAATCACTGTCCTGGTCCTGCTGGCCACACTATTCCTGATACAAGGAAGGTAAGAGGCAGAGATTATGGGGGGGGGAAGTTACCTAAGAAATGAACCAAGGAAAAAAGTAGGTCCTAAGAGAGAAGAAATCAACCCACCTCACTGCTCACTTGGCATCAACCTGCACAGCAAGCACCACAGAGATATGACAAATTTGAGTTAAAGACTGTGACAAACTCCTACCACCCCGCGAGGAAGGACGTTCTCCCCTCTAACAGCCCCTGCTGCCTGGATATTTGATACAATTCTTCAAAATCCTTTTTGTTAATTTTCTCCTCTTCCTTCTACTCATATCTGTCTGGATAATGCCTGTCCCTTAGAGGAGGAAACACGCATCAGATAGCTCCAGGTTGTTACCATGCATAATTGATGTGCTACACACAGCACGAGGGAAGGTCTAACACAAACAGGTACGTATCCTATATTTATGCAGACGAGAGGGCATAAAATAAGCAGAAGTACAAAACAGCTTCAGAAAAGGAGATGCTAAACGGACCGGTAGCTTTTAGCCTGGAGAAGAGACAACTGATGAGGTGTCTATAAAATCACAGATCAGAGAAGGGGGAGAGCAAACGGCTGTTCCCTTCCCAGCATGTAGGAGTGAGCGATCGGGCAGCAGCGTTAGCAGGCAGCAGGTTAAAGGCAAAAGAAGGGAAGTACTTTTTCACACCGTGTGTAATTAAATTAGAGAACTGGCCAGGGCAGGATGTCAGGCAGGCCAAAAAATATGAATGAAGTAAAAAAAAATAAAAAATTAAAAAATTAAAAATCAGATGACTTGAAGGAGGATGGGTCCATTAAGGGCTATTAAACACTATTCAGGATATAACCTTCACCTTGGGAAGTCCCTACACCGCTATCTGCTGGAAGTTCGGAGGATATTCAGGACAAGGATTACTCAGCACATGCTGTTTTCCCTGCTCCAGCCAGCACACTGCTCCGAGGGCCGTAGCACCTGGTGCAGGTTATGTGCATCCTCTGCTCAACAGCGTTTTGGCCTCTTCAGAACACGTCGCGGTTGCTAAGAGAGGTGCAGAGCAATAGCATAAGGCACTCGGGGACGACACACTGTGACTGCTGGCCAAGTTTGCTCCAGTTCTCTACTCAGAGGCATAAGCAAGACCAGTTGCTCCATGGACACGTCTTAGAAAATATCCTGCAAACAAACTGCCCCACTGAACCCCCCCGCTCCGCCCTGGATGTAGCAGCCAAGCATGAAAGCAACCCCAAAAAGTGTGTGTTATTGCAGCGGTGTGCTGGTTACACCACGCCGGGAGTGGGCTCGTCATGGCGGGGATGAGATCAGGTCACCGCCACTGTAGGGAGCAATGAGCCATTGGAAAAGAAATGTATTTTTATTCATTTATTTTTTATTTTTCTTTTTTTCTTTTGGCCATGCATGATGGATGAATTCAGCAAGAAAGACAATCTAGTTTAGAGACAGATCTGTCAGCTGCAAAATAGCTGATCCTGCTTTGGGTTATTAGCTGGGAAAACAAAATTGAGCCAGCCCTGTATTTTGAGAAACTTTTTTAAACCCACATTAATAAAAAAAAGAGAGACAGAGAAATAGAGAGAAAGAGAGTGAGAGGGGAACTTGGTTAGATGAATAATTTTTGTGTCATCTCCAACACCCTGATTAAAGCTGTGGTGCCTAAATCAAAGATACCAACAGCAACCTTAAAAGAAGACTGAAAACAATTTTGTGTGCTGCCATTTTTCCCTCTGCCTGTGTTTCATTATATATAAAGTTTTATTTTGTCCTCTTTTGATCTTTGAAAGTAAAGAAGCAAGAAGGAGGTAGGGAAAAAAAAAAAAAAAGCCACAAAAAAAAAGTGACACCAATCTTGTTTTCCTCCTTCTCCTCGCCTGCATCGATAACTCAATTGGATCAGAAGTGAAGCGCCAGCAGAAATGAACTGAGCGCAGCCACCAAATGAAAACCAAATGCTGGATTGCAAAAGCAATATTTCCAATAACAAGAAATTACTGGGCTGACTTTCCTCCCTTCCCCCAGCACGTCGCAGCCAGGCTGTTGTGGCAACCAGTGCAAACTTTATCTGCTTACAGAGGGTACAGGGATACTCTGCCTCTAAGCAGCCCTGAAGTTTCATTTATTGGTGAGGGAACAGCATCGACTGTGGGAGACCGAAGCAATTTATGCAGAATACAAAACTTTGACCACAGACTGCCTGCTCTGTATGGAAGAAGTACAGGTGCACGAGTCCACTTGCATTCCCAGCTCTGCTACCACACGTGTTGGACAAGTCACAGCACCTTTCTCCACATACGTCTCTACCCGCAAAGTAGGGTCCGTGACACCCACTCTCCTTGATTAAACCTTCAGAAACCAATGTGCGTGCTCCATAATGGTGGGTATTTTGAAAGTGTTTAGCCCTATCCCTAAAAAAATCAAACAGGGGAAGACTTCTGCTTTCAACAGCCCTCTCTTTGCTCCCCATAATGCCCAGTGATGGGTGGCACAGTAGGTCCTCATGAGAGACTGGCTTCTTAAACCCAAAGTGTCCAACCAGTAACACGTTAATTCATTGCAATTAATCTGCCACTTGAGTAGGGGTCCCTGCCCTTGTAGCAAGGCTGTGCTGGAACAAGAGTCACTGAGGAGACACACAGGAGGATGAGGGTGATCTTTCACCCTAACCCCACCCTCCTGTGGCTGCTGTCACGTCTCCTCTCTCCTGCTTCCAGATCTTCCCTCCCAAGATATGTGGTAGCTATCTTGTGTCTCCCAGATATCCAGCAATCCTAATTCTAGAGATACATGGCCCATAAGTATGTCCACCTCTTTGAATGATGAATCGAATGCTGAAATCCAAAGAGGAGGGCCTTCTTACACACCCAAGTACCTGCCTATCCAAGGGGCTGTGGACACGCACTGCGGGCTAATGCCTTCCTGAGTTTGGGTTTCCTATTTGAAGAAGTTGAGCAACATTAAATGTAAAGCTAAACACCACGGTAGCAGAACAAGAGTTTGTATTTCCCCAAACATGCACATTTTCCATCAATGACCACAAAGAGTGGCCCAGTGCCGAAGGCTATTCATAGCCCATCATACCACCTGCCCAGGCCTGTATCCTCCTGTGCCATAGCATCCTCGCGATCCATCAATACCCAGTAGCAGAACCACAAGCTGCTGACTTGTTCACCTTCACATGATCCAAGGTCTGAAATAGCAGCCAATGCTTCCACGTACAAGACGAGGGGGTGTCCTTGGGTTTTTACTTCTGTTAGTGATCCAGCACATGGAGTATCCTACCCAAAGTCTACCCCAAATTTGTCACAGCAGGCCCATGGCTGGCATGTGGCAATACTACGTGTCACTGGGGCCTGTGTACTTGTCAGGCTTGCAACTGGAAGGACTGGAACGATTAAAATTTGGATTACGATGCAGCGATTTTCCCCTCCTAGACGGCACTGGGTTCACATAATGCCTGGGCAATACGTCTGCGTGTGGGTTGTGAATTGTTTGTACATGCGTATGTGGAAGGAGGGATGTCAGTGGGAGGAATTCATTAGCATTTTGGTTGTTACATATTTATGCTCCAAAACGAGCACGTGGAACAAAGAGAAGACACATCGGGGAGCCCTGCTTTGCAAAAAGCCCTCTGACATTTGCAACTGTTCAGTATACTGGTGGCCAAAACCAGCCAAACTCCCATTGCTCAGGACATACCAGGCCAGATCATCATAAACTCTTCACCTGCCTTTCCACAAGCCTGCAGCTCATTACCCATACGCTGCTGCCACCCCGCGTGTTTTTCCCTCTGTTTGAAGTACACTTTTGCCACAATTTGATTCTCTGATTTCTCATCGCACCCAAAGCGGGTACAAAGAGCAGATGACTCCTTTCCTCCATGCAGCTCTTGCTGATGTGCACAGGGGTGGTCTGCTGTCTCATCCCTGGACATCTCTGAGCAACCCAGGTTCTTCCACCCTGTCCTCGGGGGTTACATTTTGAAGAAGACCTAGCCAAGCTCCACAGGAAAAGGGATGTGAACAAGAAAACACGCCAGAACACGGCATCCACCTCTAACACCCAGAGTTAATCACCATCCACTTGTGTTTTCTTAGGAACAGAAGGACCACAGAATAACGGCCCAGGAGAGTGATACAGGACCAGGGCAAGGGAGGTGTGCTCAGAATCGCACAGATTCCCCAAAAGCATGGCAATATATTCTCCCCACCTTTTCACCTCTGGTCTGTTAGGAAGTTTGTTAGAGAGGAAAAGGAAATAACCTTACAACCAAATAAAATCTTACGGACCACGCAAGGGAGCACTGCAGTCTCTACAGGAGCTCGAGAGTAAGAAGAGGCAACTGTCTCACTTTCAGTTGTATGTTTGTTTTTTCTGACCACTGCTGCTCCTTTCAACTCTCATCTTCCCCTCAGGCAAAAATCAGTTGCACCGGCTGTATTATGCTTTCCACTAAGCCTCCTCTTTGATTACAATTCCCAGCAAACCACCAGGGTGCAAGAAACATAATTAAATACCTTGCTTACTCTGTAAACAGACAATCCCCAGAGAAGGCAACCCGTGACTCCCCAGATGGGCTACCCAGAAAAAGTCTCCCCAACTTGAAGGTGAGACTAGCGAAGCCCAAACAGTTGCATTTCTGTCCCTGAGACATCATCTCAATGGGCCATGCAAAATGCCAGTAGTGGACTAACCCAGAGAAGGATAAAAGAAACAGTTTAAACCATAAGTGACTTGGACTGATAAAAAGTAATAACTGCACAAACTGTATAGCCAAAGCACGTTCCCTGCCCTGAATGCATTGCTTTGAACGTAAAGCTCATCAAAGGCATTTAGATTTCATATAATTTCTTCAGAATGCCAAATCTAACATCTCATCTGTCCATGGAATGGTCTAAGAAGCAGCATAGATGAAGCCCAGTAATGCTATGAAAATCTTCCTCGCTAGAAGCAATAGAGAATGATATTTATTAGCAAATCCTCCTGCAGCCTTCACCTGTCTGGAATACTATCTGGGAATGCCAGGGGTTTCCCTACCTCTGTCTCCAGAGACCTCCTTGCTAACACGCGGCTCTCAGGAGCATAATTAAAGCAACAGACTCGGGGCAGAGTGATGCGTGTGGAAAGTGCTGGAGGGATGCTCTCTGGGGAAGGGTAAGGAGGGTCTCCAAAGACTGGGGTGATCAAGTACATGGTTTTCAGTGAATTTTGGTGAATTCCATAATTATACAAGTGAAGGAGATAAAAGTCGGGGGGGATGGGGGGGGAAGAAAGACAGAAAAAACCTCAGGCTTCAGGAAGGAAGTTCACTAGGGAACTTTGCATTATGCTGCCATAAAGATGAATTATGGAGGTTTTTCACTTCCATCTGCAACTTTCGACATGGTCAGTGCCGACTGGATTTGGCCCCCTCTCTAGTATGTTCCACCGCACTATCAGCTAAAGAAAATCTGCTGGAGTCCAGTGAGAGGAACTTTTTGAGTAGAGCCAAGGCTGTCAGAGGTTCATTGGTCTCCTAACAACTTCCTGCAAGAAATGTTGTCTCAAGATGTGCGCAGGAGGTTTGGCCAGTGCAGAACAGGACAGTCAGCTGTGAACATGAATGGCTGACTGCACGGAGACATGAAAGAGTGGAAATCCAAAGCTCTCACCATGGAGAGGATGACACCTTCAGCTCCAACAGACTTGCACGACAAGGCTTGCTCAGCCTACCAGCAAGGTTGTGCTTTCAGAGCAAACCAGCCGAGGGGCACAGAAAGCCTGGTTGACCCTGAAACCTAGGTGCCCACTGGCTCCTTCAAAACTTGCAAAAGTCTTACTGAGCAACATCTTCAAAGATATGAAAACATGAAAGCAGAAGGAATTCAGGCACAACACTCAAGATCAGCCGTCCTTCTTGACATACAAACCCACTTTGCTCTCCCACGTGGCATCTTCTTCACTCTTGGAAGGTGAATTGCATGACCCACCAGGTGCTTGGGATGCCGATGGGAGTCTTTGATACTGTTGTGCTAACTTAAAAAGTCTATGGGGCCTTCATTAAACAATAGAATATTTTGGATTATTCTGTTATTAATTGTGTTGCCTTTTTAGCTGTTGCATTAAATAACTAGACACCCATATGGAATAGGATCGGTGAGGGGGAAGCCACAGTAGCATAAAGAAAAGGAAACCAGGGAAATGTGAAACTTTCATGTGAGATAAGAACCTCATAACACTGTTATTATATCCCTCTGCAGTCAGGCGGTCTCCTGGTTTTAATAAAATCTCATTTTCCTTAAATTTTCCCATGTGGCCAACGTATTATGTGTGGAGTTTAATGTAGCAGGATATGATCTAAACTTAGACTCAGGTGGTCTGGGCCCTCTGGAACAGATGGGGTGGATTGTCAAGCCCTGGATGGGGGAATATAAACAGCAATAAAAAAACGTTTCCTTCTTTTTTTTTTTTTTTTTCCCTTCTCTTTTCTAAGATCTGAAAAGACCTTACTATATTCAATTAATGATCCAGCCAGGCAGCCCAAATCAGAGAGACATGCATGCAGCCGTGAAGGGGTGCGGGGTGAGAGAGGGAATATAATCAACACCCACTTCTCTTTGTTGGAAGTAACAAAGAAATTAAAATTTAAAAAAATGTTTCAAGATTTTGTGAATAATTGATTTTTGTGTTTTGGTTGGGCCTTTTAAATTACTTTTTATTTTGCAAAGGTATCTGGTTTTCTAAACTGCTCCAGCTCTATTCCCTGCAGAACTCCTTAAGGTTTTCATTAGGATAGGGATATCACGTTCGTTAGGATCGCTGGTCCTGACGAATTCATTTTTGTTGTCACATACAATTCCATAAGTGGACTTCACTTCTAGTTCCAAGGGTGATCCTCTGTCACACAGCATCAGCCACCAGATCTTTAAGAGAGAAATATTCCTGAAATGGGGTGTATTTCAGTATAGAGAAACATTCTCTGCGCAGCCCCACTCAGGAGCATCGGGGCTTTTTGTTTCTCGGTTTGCTCGTTTTTTTAATTAAAGAAGTACACCGTTAAACTGCACGTTCCTAAGAGCAGCTCATCAAGAGGCATTTCCAGCAAAGCAAATTCTTTGTTCTGGTTTTAAAGCTTAGCCAACTTCTTATTTTATTTGCAACATTTCCTGCCCTGTGCTGGTTCTCCGTGCATTTCCAGAAGGCATAGTCAGGTCGTTGCTGCAGAAGGGAGAACGTAGGGGGCAGTTAAACAAGACATAATGGATCTGTGGTGCCCTGCTGAGCATCGATTTAGCAATTTCTGCCCATGGCTGCAGGCTTCCAAATATAGGTTCTCACAGTCAGAGATGACCAGGATTAACTGGCAGGACTTCCTGGATCTGTATTGACCAGTCATGCCAGTGAATGTCAAAACAGCCCCCTTCACTGCTTACGGACCGGGACAGATTGCTACATGGAAAAGGAGCCCACCCAGAGCCCAGACTCTGTGTTGGGGGAGGTTAGCGTGCAATTGTTAGGATCAGGTTGATGAAAATGGGCACAAAGGAAATACCCAAACAGGTTGGTTTAGGCTGCAAAGGAAGGTGAGAAATCCTGAGCACCCAGCTGTGCCCCATCTACTGTGACCACAAAGCATCTGACAAACCTGAAGGAACTTCAGCCTCTCTGTAAAGCCAGCAAGACCTTGTCCTGTGTGTGAAGGTGGGGAAGTTGAGGCAGAGAAGGGTTAAGTGTCATGGTCTTTGGCAGAGGGCTCAGAAGGTCTTGCTTTCCTGCTTTCAGGAAGGTATGGAGGTCTCCACTGGAAATACAAAGTGCATCTTCCCTGGTGCCTCCTTCAGTAGCAAGGTCAACTTGAAATCTCTTTACCCGCAGTTTCATGCTCCTGAGCCTCCTTCCTGTCCTGGAGAAATCACCACATCCATCACTGTGCCGCTCCATGCGGCTGCAAGAAGGGGAACCCAGGTGGTGCAGAAAACAACAGCCTTTAACCCTCTTCTTCAGTAACTTCCAAACGCCGAACCACAGCCTTAATAAGCAACCACAGCTGCCTAATATCTCTTAGTGTTCTGAAGACTCCAAAGGTCAAAGATGGAAGGACTATCCCACATCACAGCTAAGGGACAACGCTCTCAAGAGTGAAAGCCCAATGCACTCATCTAGCTCCTTGCAGAGCTGCAATAATTATTGTAAACCAGAAACCCTCTGGTTTGAGCTACTTTACACCTATGTTGCACTTCTGTAAATAGTCCTGGTCAGCAACAGATAGGACCTTTGGGGACATATCAAAAGCTGTGGATATTTTACATCAGAGCTGGGAATTGTACCTTGATCTCCTAAATTGCAGCCCAAAGCATTAACCAGGGGCTCGTCCTCTTACATTAAAACAGTGGAAGCATTGCCTCCCTGAGGACTTGTCTTCTGGAAAAACTCAATCCCTTTAAATTCACACTCTGTTATACTCTGGAAGAACTTTCATGTGTCAACAGCTAAGCAAGATGATTAAAGATAACACTTCTCTGTTCCCCTGATTTTAAAAAAATCTTATCAGACAAAGACCATCTTAAAATCCCTTTTTCCATTTCCTAGATCAATAGACACAATGGGGTATCCCAGGCCCACAGCATCACCCATCAGCCTGCTGAAAAACCTCATTCAGGCTCTGCTCTGGTTTCAAAATACCTCTGGAAGGAAGAAAGCCTTTTTGAATGAGTACCTTTCAAGCCGTGTCAAGTGAACACAGGCTTTGTAACCAAAGGGGCGTCGAGCAAGATGCAACTCATCAAGACTCAGAATTGCACTGGTTAGATCTGAGGCCCGGGAGGCAGTTGCTTTCCAGATACAATGCTCCAAGGGTTTTGATCAATCTCAGATAACGCTGAACCCCAAGAGGGAAAATTAGTAAAAACTGGTCAACTGATCTCCCGGTCTAGCAATAGCGTACGAGCTAATCTCCCTTAATCTAATTCAATGGACTCTACTTAACATCCCCTGCCCTTTCATTCTTCGTAGGGGAATAGCAAAGGATGAAATGAGCTCCTTTCCGCTCTCTGATTCTGCAGCAGGTCATGCAGACCTTACATTTCCCCCCTCCTCTCCCACCCACAAAGTGCTACCCCAAGCAACTATTCTTCCACTACCAGCTAAGATTTCTCCCCAAAGCCTAATGCTACCCACCTGGTAAATAGGAATCTCACCTCTTGTACCCCTGCTATCGCACCCCACGCTTTGAAGTTTCCAGGAGCTAATTATATCACTTGATTTGAGCAGGGAGAGTGGAACACAGCCTAGAGCACTGTTTGCTTACGGAGTAGCTCGTCCTGCCTGCATGCTTGCTCTTCATCAAACATGAATGTCAACAAAACCTCACTTTCCTCTTTCATGAATTTTGAAAGAGCTCTTTCTGATTTTTATTTTTCCTTTTTTTTTATTTTCTTTTTTTTTTTTTTTTAATTTCTTCATTTCTTCCTCCTCTTCTCCAGGGATTCTCAAAAGGGAAATGGTAGAGTTTTATTACAGAGGTCACTACACAAGGCCTGTGAGTTTGATGGTCCACAGCCATCCTTGTTGCCATTTGACCTCATATAAAATTATTACAAAAGCCTTCCATGTGAGACCAATCATATAGCAACCCCCTGCGAGAGAATATGGGCACAATCTGTATACAGACCTCAAATGAAGCAAAAAAAAAGGAGATACAGCAATTCCTGGGAAGAGGAAAAGGACACATCTCACTTGCAGAGACTAGGAACACACAGCTCATGTTAAACCCGTGGATGAGGACATTACCTGGACAAGGCACTCTCTGAATCACACTCTAATAGGCCATAAATGATGAGAAATTTGCAAACAATCAGACTGTGAAATTGCAAGTTTTCAATCTGAATTTACCCTATCTGCAGTGCTGGGACCGAGTTACTTTCCGAACTTTGCTCTGCAGGGACAGTAAGACAAGGCTGGCTGACTTCAGCTGGTTGCAGGGTCTCATTCTGATAGATCTGAGCTGTACTATTGTGAGAGGTTTTCAGACCTGCAGGAGAACATTTTAATTAAAAAAAAAAAAAAAAAAAAGGGAGAAGACCTGGGAGACTTTATAAAATTGTGATTTTTCTTTAAACCATGCCAAACTTAGTACATTTTTACTGTAAAGCTATCTGACAGCACTGAGATAATATTTTCCCTGCACACAACACCCTCATTAGGAGAACTTTTACACTTAAGAATTAGGCTCTTCCTTATTATTGCTTCTTAATGTTTCTTTACTAAAAATGATCTGTTCTTTATTCTTCACTTATAACCTTCTTTCATGACAAATACCAGTGGAGTGGCTCCCCCTGCACACACGCTTCTCCCATTACCCCTTTGTTTCTATCCCCCTTTCTCTGTTTATTGATTACAGCAAGAGTCAATCTATTTTTTCTTTTTTTTTTTTTCTTTTTTCCCTTTATTTTTTTTTAATGGATATATATCACTGAGCCTTACAGCCACAGTGAGCAGGCGTTTTGAAACTGGCCAGAGCTCCACATGCTGAGTGGGCCAACAAGGATTTAATTCGAAGGCTCCTAGAATCAATAGTAGCCTTTGACTTGTCCTTATTTTATCCTTGTTGATGTTTGATGTCTGTTGTCAAAACTCCTGGAAGGTGTCTGCTGTGATTTGCTATACTGGCCATGGAGACTTTAATGAGCAGAGTCACTCTTTTATTTGAGATCACCTTCAAAATCCATTACCTAGTCTCACTAGAGAGATCTTGGAAATCTTCCACGTGAAGAAACAGCCAAACACCTCCTGTTGCACTGTTTTCTGTTTAACCACTGGCCTTATCCTTCCTGGAGTTGGCCACTTTGCAGCCCACAGCTCTCATGACCTGTCTCACCAGCCCAGGGCTTGCTCCCCACAGCAGCAGCAGCTCTGCGTAGGTTTTGGGGACACCCGGTCTCCTGCACCCCTCAGGATCCCCAAACAAGCTGGTTGGCCACAGCTGCCATCACGTTTCCCATTTGTCTAGCAGTTTTGACAGGAATATTTCAAAGAGCATCCCAAGCTGACAAGGAGCCATTATCCTCATTGCTCTGCCCAGGAGAGGAATCAAAGGGAAAGATTTGTCCCAGGAAACAACCAGCCATCAGTGAGTCACACAAGCCACAAAACCCCGTTCCCAGCTCCTGGTCCAGCAGCCCCATCACGCTCCACACAAGCCGATGTGAAGCCAGAGGACTTACAGCCTCCCGTAAAGAATTTACTAAACCCGTTCCCACTTCTTCCTTTAATTCAGACTGTACAGCTCAACCTCTGATAAAAGCCCAAGATAAGACTGGATCTTTATCACTCGATTTTGGCCTGTAGCTCTAAGCAAACTGAGAAACCACGTCCTTTCTGGTGGTCGTTGCCCTGTTTCAACTGAGCCAGAAAAACTATCACACCAGCCGGGTCCACAAGCCAGCCGGCTTTGTTGAATGGGTGCATTTCATGTAATTTACCTTCTGCTTAATCGTTCTCATGCACACATTAATTGCTCTCCTACATGAGCAGGATACTAATCGGAGCTCAGATAACCTCTCTATCCTACTTTACATGCTGGTTCACGCTTTCCCTTATTTTAACTGGAGCCGTTTTTAATTCCAGTTAGGAAATTGATTATTCACACTTTTATTTGCCTTCTTTAAGAAGAAAGCACAAGGAGCGCGAGAGGAATTGTAAATGCTTAGGTTAAGACCAGAAATGGAAATCTTGCATGTCAATGTGTGTGCGTGTACATGTCGTGTGCACGGACGGACAGGCAGGAAAGTGTCCTCATCATGTTCCCGATCAATACTTGGGATGCTTTTTGCAGCAAAGGTGCTGAGGCCAGGTCACCGGGGCACAGAGGATGTAAGTCTTTCTAGGCTGGCAGAAGGGCTGAATGCAGACCACAGACAATCAGAGAAAAAAATCTCAAGCCAGCACTAAAGCCTTGACAATGCTCTTGTTTCTATGAGCAAAGCCTGTGCATGTCTCAGGGGCTCTGAAATTTAGGATAGCAGCTCAGCTTGGGACCACAGAGCCAGGAGAGGGAATGGAAGCGGAGCTGTGCATCGGGTAGGTCAACAGAAACGGACCCCTGGCCTTGGGTCACCAGCAGGGAAGTACGAGGCTGGTTCCACCTCAGTTCTTCCCAGTGGTTCACCTATGAGCAAGTACAACAGATGTTCCGGTCCCAAAGCCCTCAGTGACCCATCAGACCTCTTAGCTGTGTTTTGCAATAGGAAACGCAGGTTCCACTGTGCGTTTCTTCATCTGAGCTGCTCGGTCTCACCTCCCAAAGAAATGGGCAATCTCTGGGCACCATTCACCTGAGCTGTTTTAGGTGCCGACACCGGGATGAGATGGTTTTGCTGTTAGAAATTCCCATTCCTCTCCATGGACTGCAGAAGAGTGGGATGATTGAACAGATATCAGCTATGGCAAGCAGAAAGGGACGTGGTAAGGAGACAAATGTCCAGAGAAATTCCCCAAATTTCTAGTTTCTCTGTTACCCAGGCATATTACTAAGGTGGCTCATTTAAAGCTGCAATTTTAGATATCCTAAGTTTCCATGTGCCTCTGCAGGCTAAGGTCTCCACTGCCCCTTGTGATAGATCACAGTGAGTGGTAGGATATACTGCATCATGTCATTCTCCGGCAAATGGAGAAAGAGTTTGTTGGTCTTTGTTGTTCCCAGAGTACAGGAGGACACGCAGCCAAACCACAGTAATCACCACTGTAAGCTGGCATCTTTTCTTTTTCAGTATTCTTCTCCTCCTTTTTTTCTTCCTTTCTTTTTTACTTTTGATAGAAATACCAGAAATCTCTGCATAGTCCACATTCTTTTGAAAATACTCAAAAACTCATTCAGTAAAAAAGCTGACTTTCTGCTAAAAAACATAATAATAATAATAATAATAATAATAATAATAATAATAATGAACTCTAGGTATTTTGGATAGATAATTCTTGACTGGCTCTTATAAAAGACTAGGGGTCTGAATCTGTTTTCACATATACAGATAGTTTTGGCTTTCTCTTGCACACTTGATTCCACTGAGGTCAAATCAAGCAGTCAGGTTGGTTTTATGACATGGCTGAACTTCACCCGTGGGTTAAGAACACCCACAAAAAAGGGACCTTTTCTTTCCTTTTGACCTACTGGAGACTCAGAAACAGACCGGCAGCTATAGGAGTTAGAAGGCAGCGTAATGCATTAGCCCAGTATCCAGCTATTTAATCTCCGGCCAGACATGCTCCGATGAAGTACCAGCAGCAGAGGCCAGATGCGTTCAAGACAGGCTGCGTGCCCCTGTGCATAATGCACGAACCAACTCACCAAGCCTGGAAGAGGCAGGTAGCATCTTCATTTCAATCTGGTTTCTACTTTTCCAGTCGAACGCATCAGGAAGCTCCGTTATCGGTCGTAAAAGGTTCGGTGCCGCTGAACTGGAACTGTGTTTCTAATATGATCGACCATTAGGAACCGGGCTTTGCTTATGATTTCTCAGGCACCTTCAGGTCTCTATTAAGCAAGAGCGGACTACTGCTGGCAAAACTCCTGGAAGCTGTGGGGATTCGACTGCTGGCAACAGAGCTCCTGTAGTGCCGGCGCAGCCAGATGAGAGCAGTCCTTCCCTGAGCATTTACAGTATGCTTTAAGCTCCAGCTTTAGGAACTTGATTTTTCAAGCAGACTAGATGGGGACCTGACTAGATGCTCTCTCCTCAAAGCTCTCGGCAAGCAGCAGTGCCAGGGCTATTGCCTACCTCTCCTGTCCTTCCACTCCCGTCTCCCTGGGCTGTGCGTTGCCAAACCCCAGCAGGATTCAATTGCTCAGATATGGACTAAAAACGCAAAATTACGAAGAATCAGATCTCTTTTCTCCAAAAGGCTGCAGTTTGGGAACACCAAAGCCTGACTGTGTTTTCCTCCCCTCCCCAGACTACAAGCTGACCGGCAGGCATGGAGCTACTCTGATAAAAGTGGAGACAGATGGGTTGGGTCCATAAAAAACAACATCTGCCCTAACATCTCCCTGAAAGTAACAGATATTTTAGATGCTCTCTGCATACAATGACCCTCTCTAAAGAACATCTGCTCTGGTGAACATCAGTTATGAGTTCTCATCCTGGAAGCCTCTATAAATAACAATGCACTGAGGGTTGAGTGAAACCTCATTAAATTCGGCAAGTCTGAGGACCGCTGTTTGCTCAGGACCCAGACAGGAGGAAAAGAGAAGAAGCGATAGAAAGCAGTGCCCAAAACTAAGTCCATGTGCAGAGTCAGTCAGGAATAGGAGTCCCAGGGGCACAGCCCTGTTGTGAGGCACATGGCTTCAGACGCTAGGGATTTGATGAAGCACCAAACATAAAGAAATCAGGCTGGGGTCCCCATCGACAGCTGGAAGGGCGGAGGGAAAGTTTTTAGGCAAAGTGCTAACTAGAAAAAGGAACCACAAGCAAGTTTACTCCTGTTGTTTGATTGCCAGATATATTCAGGGAACAGAACTTTATGCATCCTTCATACGAGAGTGGGATTTCATCAAAGGGATAATAACTACATCATCAATTTCTCCATCAAAATGAAACCCAAACATTGCCCGAATGCAGAAGCCAACAGTAGTAGCAATAACATTGCTGGAAAGAACTCTGTAATTGCAACTTCATAAACCATAATCTTTGTTTTAGAAATAACACCTGCTCCAACTGACTTGCTCTCTGTGGTACCACCTCTAGAAACTCCCTGCAAACAGTGTCAGCCAGCTTAGGAGCTCATATAAAAAGCTCAAGCACACCCGCTTCACGAAAACATATTAACTAAATGGAGCTGCAGGCTTCATTCCCCTTTGCTAGAAGATGATTCCTGCCTCCAGCTCCACTCCTCATAATTTATTTTCCCTTTTTAAGTGCTGATATGCACTCTCTTACAAATAAAGAAATGCCTTTCTGATTACACTGGCAGAGAGAAGGCTGCAGAGCTGCTGGCTGCTCTGCATGGGAAACTTTAGTTCACTTTTCTCCAGTGCAGATTTCTTTTTTTTTTATCTCCTTTGGGTGTTTTCTTTTTTGGTTGGGTTGTTTTTGTGGGTTGTTGTTGTGGGTTTTTTTTTTTTGAAAGTGCAGACATACGTATTATCCTCTCCATCAAGAAACCTCACAGCTGCAAGAATGAGGGAAAAGCAATTACCCCAAGGAGCAACAGGAACCTCTTTAAAGCAAAGAGCCAAGAGGGTTTGTGAAGCTCACTGGGGAGAGGACAGGGGATGGAGCAAGTGACCCATCTGAAGAGGGGTAGATGAAGTTCGTGCCACGGGCAAAGTGAACCAAGGGCTTGTGAAAGGTACCGGTTTGATGGTCTGGGCTGCAAGGGGTAAGCTGCTTTACCTGCTTGTCACTCATCTAACTGTGTCCATCATGGATATTTAATTGCCTTTTTAATCAAGAACGTGACAAATCAAGTACCTCTGTATGAATTCACACTGTGAAGGGGCACAACCCTGTTCAATCCCTGGTGACTTTCTGTTCCCCTTCCCTTCTTGCCAGAGCTGCCCGTAGGAACCACCGTCCTCTCCTCATCCAGTTGCTGAATGCTTCACTGAGAAGACTTGGGTGTACGGGCTCAGTTTCTTTCTCAACATTTTCCTCTGTGAGGTCTGCCAGCAAATCTTTTATCAACCACAAGGCTTAAAATTTTGTGTTTGGAAACCCCCCTGTGGGCACCATTGGGGGAAATTTGAGACTTTATTAGGACTCACATGGTCAGCGATAGGTAGATGCTGGTCTTCGCAGGAGGAGGCGATGCTTTCCAGAATTGAAATAAAACTCACCCAATGTTGCTGCAAGAAAATTACTCTGCGTATTGCCTGAAGCCTCCCAAAGTAACAGGAGTTTCCCACTGACTTCAAAGGGCTGTAGACAAAGCCCACAAAGAGTTTTTCACTTCCCTGTGCTGACAGACAACTGAAAATTGCAGGAATTGGAGCAAATATTTTCTCCTCTTTTTGTGATATGCAGGGATTCCCCAGATGGGCCATTTCTACATGATACAATTTAGTCCTTAGGAGAGGCACCGGGATAACGGCTTTGAAAGGAAGCTTGCAGTTTATCCACAGAACATGCGAAGCAAAGAAGAGGTGAGTCTGGAGCCACTAACCAGATCCAGGCTTAAGATCTGGGGGTTGTCTGGACCCTCTCCCTCCCTTGACTTATTCTATGCTTGCCTTTGGGTAGCATCAGCAATTCAGGAGGACAGAGTCAAACTAAACAGCCAAAACTGAGATGTAAAACAGACACAGGAAGCCTTTCCTCTCCTGAGGATGGACTAACAGCTTTGGCAAACCTTACATCCCCGTACACCCCAGCACCATCCTGGAATCATTTAGGTGAGCCTTGATGGGTCCTATGAATCACAGAATCATAGAAGAGAATCATGGAATCATTTAGGTTGGTCCTTCAGGCACCAAATCTAACCGTTAACCTAACACTACCAAGCCCACCACTAAACCATGTCCTATGAAAAAAAAAAGCATCCAACTGTCTGGTCCAAGGGCAGAAGGTTTCCTTCCCTGATGTAAAGGGCCAAGCCCAACAGTGCAACCTGGTAGTCTTCCTACCCACGGGTTTATACCACCAACCCCGAAGTCTTAACTCCAGTTTTCCCCTCCTCTTCCCATAGAGTTGATAAAACCGATGTGGCCTTTATTCGCCTCCAGACCCAGTGCTCTTTTCTGTGGGACCTTTTTTCCTCCCAACAAAGGGAGACTCTGTTCAGCCAGGGAGCTCCCTTACCATCTGAGTCCTGACGAAAGGACCAACGCTTGAAACCAACCCGGATGGCTCGTGCCCTGTTTCTAATTAGCACATCATCTGCTTGCTTCTAAAAACAGCCGCCTGCATGTGTGCCTGGAAGGAGAGTCGCTTGCACCAGCATCTCGCTCTCCAAGCAGCCTGGAGTCAGGCTGGTGGGGCCACCTCGCCACGCACCAGGGGATGTGCCACAATTTTGTAGCAAGCGAGGAGGTTGGTACCCCAACCCAAGCAGAGGAATTCAGATCACGGGGCATTCATCAAAGCAGAATGGGATGTTTTCCCCAAGGGCAAGATGAAGGGGAAGTAGCTGAGCTGACAGTCTCCTTGTCCCCTCCACTCTAGGAGCTCTTCAGGCCATCAAGTCTCCTTCAGTTTCTCTCCATGATTCTGGGGCACCCAGACTGTGTCTGGATATTCCAAATTAACATCTAAACTGCTTGTTACAGAGGGTACAGGTACCCAAACAAGCAAACTGGAATGATGTTCTACGGTGTGTTTTCTAGCTGGAGGTGACTGTCTAGGTGCAGGTTCTCTCTTCATTTTGATTCGTATCTTGTCCGTACAGTGATGCCCCAAACCTTTTTTTCTTTCTTTTTTTTTTTTCCTTTTTTCTTCTTCTTTTGTTTTTCTTTTTCCCTCTTTTATTTTTTTCTTTTTTTTTATTTTCTCCCTCTTTTTCCCCCCTTTTCTTTCTTTATTTTTTCCTTGTTTTTTTAATTCATTAGGCAGCACAGCAGGGGTTTAGCCACTGAAAAACTTTCTGCAATGCAAAAATCATGTGCGGTCTCAGGGAACAGATACGTGTGGGAGAGAGGTAATTACAGTTCTCCGTATCTGTCTTTAGCTCTGAAATTAATCCGTTGAGAGCACTGAATTAACTTAAGACCAGAGAGATCTGAGGATTATTTCTGGCAGTTTGTCCCAGTGATGCCGGACCTGGTGCGAGTCTTTGGACAACAGCCAATGTGGACTGCAAGCCAAAGACAGGACTGCAGACATGGCAGGTCCTGTAGGAATAGACAGCCAGTCTGTGCAAGGGATGCACACAAGAAATTAGGGAAGATTCACGGTCCTAACCACCTTCCCAGACTGTATGGAAGCCAACAGTCAGTCATGCTGCACATTAAAGATCTGTCCTTAAATCTCTCATAGCAAGAGACAAGAGGGCAATTAGAAAAACACCAGGAGGGAGGGAAGTCAGGTCCAGGTCAGCAAGGAAGCATGTAGGACCAAGACAAGGATGGTATTCCCTCCAGCCTGGCTCCTATTTCAGATGTGAGCCCAGTTTAACCCAGCCTCTCCTGAGCTTTAGTTCTACAACAGCAGTGGAGCGAGAGAGATTTTTATACTAATTCTTTACTGTGAAACGGCCATTGTGCCCAATGAAATTTCTGTGTTTATGTCGGGAGTGAAGCAGGAAGGGGACCCCAGATTGAAAAAGAAGCAAAGATTCAAAAAATTGGACAGAGGGGATACGGTGAAATTCAGGATTTAGGGCCTGTTGTCAACAAGTTGATTGACTTTCCTTAGTGTAGGAAAGACCCTAGCTTTGGTGAGATGGGAAACATAAACCTATATCTACATTACATCTTTAGGTATGGTCTTGACTTTGATCAAGTCAATCCTAGACTTCAGGGCTGTCAGGTAAATATTAGATCTGCTCCAGCCTGGATGCCACTTCCTACAGACAGAAAGGGCAGGCTTTAAGCTTAGGCTAGGCTCTACATTTTGCTTACGACTTCTCCGAAGTTCATTTGAGTCTAAATCTGAGTTCAGCTCACAACAGAAGACACATAATCCTGATCCATTCCTGGTCCAGGCTTCATACCTCCCACTCAACAGCATTCAGCTTTGTTTGGTCTATCCCTTTTTAAATGTCCCTCCTCCTCTGTCAATGTGAGATGCTCCACATACCCGGAGAGGTTGGATTCAAGGCATACCAGTCAGCTCTGCCAGCATGCCTACATGACATGACTGTGGCACTCTCAAAAGGTATCGGGGTTTTGCAAGCTGTGGGATTTCCTTTCTGAGCACAGCTCGTCAAAGACCAAGATGTGATTTCTCTGAAGCTTTGCCCAACCAATCTCTAGCTTGCTGTAAACCCCTGGAGGTATTCAGCTAAACGTGGTCCAGATGGCACTGGAAGACACAAGACATCAACAAGTCACATCCAAGCTAAAACAGTGATGTCTTTACAGAGACTGCCCAAGCCCAGACGATGACAAGTAAAATCAGAGCTGACCCGAAAAGCAGACTGAGCCTTCCCTCCCCACAACACTGCCTCTGTTTCTCAAGACTGTTTCTACAGTGATCCATTACCTTGCTTTTCCTTTCACAGTTTCTTCACAGCTCCATCTCAGCCAGAAGTTGAGCCATCTGAGCACATGAGAAAGAATTTTCAGATGTGAAATCTGGCTCAGTGGGAGACCTAAAAATCTCAGAGGCAAACGGGGCACATTTGGTTCACCAGCAAATATCCCAAAGGCTTGTGTGTCACCAGAGTAGAGCTGAATCTTGAACACCTAATGAACCCTCTGAGATTTGCCCACCAAGGCTCAAAACCACGTCACAGCTCACCTTCTTAAATCTGTGTTAAAAATCTCTCCCTTATAAACTACGTTTTCTGTTCTCCCTGTTTACAATTCATCTGGCAGTGCCAGCTTGGGAGGATTCAGTCCGTACAAAAGGATCTCATGGCACTTTTCAAACATTCATGAGCACCCTTGAGAAAAAGGGATGCAGTAAACAGACTCCCTTATATCTCCGGAGAATTAATGCAGAGTAAACTACACTAACTGACCTTCCCCACATGCCAAGAGACCGTGGCAGCATCTAACGCACAAGCTTCACCTCCCAGCACCTGATATAGATGCTAAACAGCTCTGTCTCCATGTGACAGTACAGTAGGCACTGATTGAAAACCCCCTGGCATGAAATGCCCTCACATCACCTCCGAGCACCGATGACATCCCTCAGTCTGCTTCAGGCTGGAAAGAATCTGCTGTATCAGTTTGCAGCTATTAGTCATCAGGAGAACTGGGAGTCACCTTCGAAATGCCTCCCTCCAAGCATCTCCGTCCCCTGCCCTGAATGTAAACACAGACCAGAGCCAGAGCTTGGTTTCCACAACTGCATCCACCGGGATATTTATATCCCTGGTCCTCTCTGCATAAACTAAATCAGTAAGTTATACCTTGCAGCGGCAACTGTGCCTACAGTTATTGATCAGAGAGCTCTGCATGGGGGATCCCAGCAGCAAAACCAGGGAAATACCATCAAGTGCCCACATCTGCCCCTGCAAGACCTGCACCTCGGTTCTTCCTTCTCTAACAAGGGTGATCGCTCACCACCTGGGGATTGTGAACCGAGGGATTTGGAAAGGCTTATGCATGGAAGGGAGATTAACACAAACTTGAGCCATCTGGCTGGAAAACGTGGGAGGCATGATAGTGGCATTCACAACAACGAACACTTCAGTCCAGACAGGACAGTCGCTGCCTTTCTTCCCACCTTCTGCATGGAAAGCTAAGCAATTTTTTTACATGCGCCTTCTTTAGATTTAGTCTTTTAGGGTCTTTTTTTTTTTTTTTTTTTTTTTCTCTGTTGGACCACAAGTGGATGATGATTTCTGTGGAGGGGGTGGCCCTGCAGACGGCTGGGAGGAGGGTGGTTACGATCCCTCCCCAGCTGGGGAGAGAACCGCTCAGAGGGATTACCTGTTCCCTAAGCAGGTGAAGAGAGGATGCTGTACGGCTGGAGCCCCGCAGATCTAGGTTAGCACCCCCCGTCTGACAGGCTCCCCGAGTGACCTTGAACATGTTGCTCAGAAGTTCATCTCAGAGCCGATTAGGGGATTTAAAATAATTTTCCTTCAAACTAGCAGGAAGGGTTTGCTTACAGGGTGGGTTTTTTTCCATTTCTCTTAAATCTCTTAGGTGGCTTCAAGTATCTCAACCATAATCTCCCTGGGTTGCAGATGCAACCAACCATCAGATGCAACTGCTACACACGCAGCAATAATTAATGAACTCCAAGCTCTTTTGACCGAGTGCATGGTCCCCGTCTTACAATTTCTCTGTCTGACCGGATTAACTGACCTTTCAGAGACCAGTCTCATGGTAAAATGAATACGAACCGTGGCATCTGAAAAAAAAAAATCATCTGTAGGAGTCCTGAGTCCTACAGAAAAAAAAATCTTTTGTGATAGTATCTAAACACGGCAAACAGAACAGAGGTGTGGACTCCTAAGCAGCATGTTCCTTCACACGCATTCACACCAATCATCCTGCTTTGCAGGACCTGGCAACCTCAGATGACCTGGAAGTGGACAAGACTTTCCAGATCTCCTGGGTCCTCCCATGGGGCCAGAGCTAAACGAGCTGCAAGATCTCTTCTGGGCTCCTCCAAACGGAGCAATAAGAGTGCAGGGAATAGAATTGAAGCCATGCAATCAGATGGCCAAGAGCTATATTTAATTCTTGTCTCTTAATATTCATGTCTCTTCTGTGCTCAAATTAAACCACAGGATTTTGTGATACTTGGGTGTGAATTCGTATCTGGTGCGGAGATAAACTGAAACAGAGCTGTATGAGATCTCATAAGATAAAATCCCGTCTTATTCCTGATTGCTCCAGATGTGACGATTTTGCCCTCTAGCTACAGGGACTGGGTGATCGTAGACTTTGTTTCAGCACTGCAAGAACTGAGTTTAGATCTCTTGTTGCATTGTGGATACTTGTTTTGCTCTCATGTTAGAGGAATGCTCCCGACACAAGAATCATCAATGATCTTGAAGAAAAAAGGATACCCCCATATATGAACCTTACTGTGTGACCTCCCGAGAGAATGCTGTGTTCTCAAGTTCAGATATTGTTAATATCCTCCACCAGCGGAGGAAAACACAGCAGCTGATCTGGGGAGACCGACTGCAGAAAAAACACTCCCAGCTATGGCTTCAGTGTCAAGGAAACAGGGAGAGGGAAATGATATTAGTCCAAACCACCTCAAGTTTTTAGTGGAGGTGGATGGATTTCATCCCGTTTCTCCTAAGTTCTGCAAAGTCAGGAATATAAAAGCGCAGTGGGACAGAGATGAGCAAAGCAGGCTCTCAGAGACAGCATTCAACACCAAGATGCCTCTGATGCAAGTCTTTTGGGTTTTGAGATAGTTCGGAAACTGCAATTTGTTTTCAAAGACCACTAGAAAAACAGGGGGAAGAAGAGCAGAAATGTCTGCACTGTGAGGTGCAGCAGGGTTGAGAACACCACCAATCGATGCAAGCCATGCAGCTTGCATGCTGTCACGCTGCCCTGGTGTTTTTAGCTCAAGGGAGCCGTATTTATGCACAGGTACACCGGGTGCTCACAACCCCTTGTGACAGCCATCGGGAAGCCCTTCTAGGAGTGGTCACAAGCCACCTGCACCTGAGACCATATGGAGGCACATGCTTCATCCAGCCACACTACAGGAGAGACGGAGCTTGGGTCCATGTGAAAGTATTAGGTGTACATTGCTCTGGCACGCTTTGTTTACACTGATACTCCTACATAGCCTGCATTTTCAATGGCCATGTTGAGCAGTGCCAGGCTCAAGAATGGGCTGATCATATAGACAGCCCTCCCCTAGACACAGAATAAGAGAGAATAACCATCTTGAAAAAAAGAAGAACCAACCACCGATGCCTCTGACGGCACCCAGGATTTCCTTTATGCTGAATCCAGCACATCATCCCCATCATCTTCTATAAGACCTCACTAGTGCTCCTAAATTTGGCAGCTGTCATCTACAGGAGTTACGTGATCTGGAGCTAATGCAATTAGCTGTGACTTTGAAGGCACACAGCAGCTTCTCATCATTCTCAGAAGAGCCTTAGACAACTTGGGGACAGCAGCCAAGCTCAAAATGACTGCCAGGAGTGTCATGTGCTGTTCCAGAGCTGAGATAGTGTCTGCAACAGGAACGGAGCCTTGAACAGATTGGGGGACGGATGTGGGAGGGAGGAAGGGAGCAAAGACAAGAATGAATGAAGACAAAGAGTGATCAACATCAGAGAAGGGATGGCCACACGTTATAGGGTCAGAGTGCAAAGAGAAGTGAAGGAAAGGGGAAGGATGGTGGGGATGGGGGAAGATGGGGCACAGTATATAGCAGGGGGGAAGGTCAAGAAAAAAAACCCAATCAAGTGGATTAAACACTGGGAGAAAGCATATACATTGAGAGAGGGAAAGTCAGTGTATCGAGATTGGGAAGCTGGGTTTAGTTTGTAGTAATTATTAGGGTCAGTGCTGTAGTCATTATTAGGGCCAGTGCTTAGGGCTTCATCAGCCTCATCTACACAGCATCAGCACAGGCATCTCAAAGGAGACATTTCAGGCCGGGTGCTCAGCTCCAGTTACAGGACATGCCCTTGATGGTCTGCTAATGCCCTCCCATCTGTACAATTTCACCCTTGCCCAGTGGGTACTACCCAGAACTCCTTTCATCCAGCACATTTGAACATTGCTGCCAGTATCCGCAATGCTCGGCACTGAATCACTGACAGGACTGAGAAGCTTTTCAAACGCTGTCACTGATGTGTTATGATTAAACATGGCCTGGCAAAAAAGGTGAGAAGATGAAAGTGCCATTAAAGGCAGAAAAGAGAGGCTGGCCTGCAGGAGATCAAGCAAATAAGTCAAGAAATAGTCTCCACTGGCCCATAAATCTGTTCCTCTTCGTGTGGTTGGGTCTTTTATTAGTCTTGATGTGTTGTAAAAAGTTACAATAACTGCTTCCAAAGATCAGATTTTCTGCTAAAGGCTCTTAGAGGGCATGGCCCACTCTCTTCATCTTATTGCCAGATAGGCTCCATTTGTGAGACACCTTTACCAAGGAGACCCCACTGCTCATGGTTGGGGGAGCAGGGTCCCAGAGAGATTGTGATAGTGAGTTTGTGGACTTGTGTGCGTTCTCCCTTGTCTGCCTGCAGGCTGGGGAGAGAGGCAGCATTTAGGTACAGCTACACAGGCAGAAGCTCCTCAGACTAGATATAAGGAAGAAATTTTTTACAATCAGGGTGGTGAAACACTGGGACAAATTGCTCAGAGAGGTGGTAGATGCCTCATCCCTGGAAACTCAAGGCCAGGCTGGGCAGGGGTCTGGGCAACATGATAGAGTTGAAGCTGTCCCTGCTCATTGCAGGGGGTTGGACTTAGATGGCCTTGAAAGTTCCCTTCCAATCCAACGCATTCCATGATTCTATGATTCTATGGATGGAGAGCTCAAAAAGGGCTGTGATATCACAGCAAGCCATAGCAGCATTTCTCAGGATTTCCACCTTTTATGCCAGCATTAACATATCTATCAAGCCAATGAGACTTCTTGATTCCCATTTTGACCCCAAGGTGCAAACATGTTTTCTAGGCTGATCTAGGTCACTCCTTAGCATCCTGCATGCTCAGTGTGGCCGTGAGTTATGCATGCAACCTGTGCACACACACAGAGATCTGACTTGCTGTGCCTGCCACGGGCAGCCACGACGTGCATACGCTGTGGACATCTGGGTTTCTTGGCCATACAACAGCCCTTGATGGGAAGTCTGTGCTTGCAGACAGTTAGTGTATGGCACCTGCAAAGTAGACACAGTCGGAGCCTTTCATAATTGAGAAGCCTGCCAGAATCCAGGAGCCACAGATAAATGCAGGACTGCCTCCAGCTCTACGTAGGAAAGAACATGCCTTTGTAGGCTCTCTGTGTATGACAGTTACATGCAGGTGTCTTAACATATTTCTGCCCTGAGAAAGAGTTGGTCGTTAGAGGTTGCAGCTCGACGACCCATTGAACTCTGCACAGAGAAGGTCCTTTGTGTTATTTTGGGAACCACAATAAGGTACATGCGAATTCCCACGTGTTTGTTTTCACGACTATAATCTTCATACAACGTGTGCAAGGACAAATGCAGCCTGAAAACATATGATAACCCAACCAGTATAGCCTGTTTTCTGCAGCTTAGAAAGGAGACGTGTCTGAGCACTGACTCGCCGTGGCAGTGTCATGGCCCCGCTATCTGGACCATATTCCACCTTGAAGCATCCCTGACTTTACAAAGCAAAAGAAAACCCCAGCCCAGAGGTTCACACCTTCCAGGAAAATGAGTGCATTAATATGAGTAGCTCCTTCAAGGACAGAGGGCCTGTGGGAGGAGACTGGTGTAATTACAGATCAATTCAGCATCACGCTTAGACCTCATAAGCCTAAACTCCTCCAACGTGCCAGCTTCCCCACCCCTGCCAGTACACACACCTCAGTGCATGCCACGGTAACCAAGAGCAGAAACCGAGAAGCTATTGCAAACAGATGCCGATCTAATGAATGTATCAAGGTTGGGGCAACCGGGCATAGAAAGATAAGCAGGTGTCAACATCGCATCACCTATGACACCATCCATCACACTGTCAGGCTGCCTCCAGATGGCATCTAATCCAGCAGCGCAGGACACTGGGCCAACAAAAGGGGTTGCGTCAACGTGCGCTACGGTGGTGCCAGCCATGGGAACCTGAGAAGGACTGATAGGGGTGGGAGAGAAAGGCGTCTTTCTGTGGTCTGCAAGAGTCTGCCTCTCTTCCTGCAGCGGCTCGAGGAGGCAGCCTGGATGAGCATGAAAAGAGAGACAGGCAGCCACTTGAGATGTTCTGGAGAGACGTGTGGTTCACCGATGGTACAGAACTTCCTCTCCCAGAGCAGCTCAGGTAATAAAAGCTGCACAAACACTGTCTGCAGTGCAAGGGGACTGGAAGTTAATCATTTGGCAGGGGGAAGCTTAGAAAGAAAAAGAAAAAGAAAGCTTGGGAATAAACGTGGTTTTTTTTTCCTCAGAGCAGCATCCTGTATCTCTCTGGAAGAATACGACAGCTCTGAGCCCAATCCTGTGCTGCATCAGGGAGAGACTGCAGCTGGGGCACCTCAGCGAGCGGTACGCACCCTGGTATAAATTAGATGGGAAGGGACAGAAAAATTGACGCTAATATTCCCAGAAGAGCCAAGACTTGGAGGTTTTTAACCCCTATTTTATCATTAAATTCTAGCTTAGGCAAACACTTTTCACTCATCTAATGTAACCCAGAGAGTTGAGTCACTTCTTCCCATCCACAGCTGGGCTGTTACCCCAGTGCAGGGAAAGCAGCTTTTCACTCCCGGGTGTAGCATCGTACAATAAACCAGAGCGTTCCGCTGCATCCTTTCCTAGCCTTGCTTGTTTGCCCCCGTCCCCATGCCATCCTTCCCTCGTGCCAGCACAAATCTGTGCCCACAGTGCCACGCAGTGAACCTGAGCCAAGTGGCAACTGAACTAGCCAAAAAAAAAAAAAAAAACCAAAGTAAAAAAGTGTATTATTTCAGCCCCGGCATTTTTCCACACCTGTCAGTGACCTGGCTGCACAAGCAGCACAAGAGGAATGTAATGATGTGAGAACAAGTAGCCGGGAGGCTGGGGTCAGTTTTTTCTATAGTGGGTCACGCTCCTTGGACCACACACAAAATCAGAGCAGAGCGGCGTAGGGATGCTGCAAGTATAGACTAGTCAGATCCAGTGAGCACCCCGCCACCATCATAAACAAAACCTCCCATTTTAATCCTAAAAAAAACATCAGAAAAAATCATGTCGGTCACATCCGGCTCCGTGTCACCACAGGTATTTTTAATTCAGGAGGTCAGCAGAGCATCTACTACACGCACCATGACACCTGGTCACTGCAAAGCCTTTCCAAATATATACAGTATGAAGCTAAAAGCTGCAAAATGCAATATGCCACAGAAGGAGGGTGAGAAGGGCATTGCCAACACCAGCTCCTTGCAACAGCCAGTTAATTTGTCAGGTCATTCATTAGGCCTTAATACAAAGGGTGATTTTAGGGCAATGGTAACTTAGTAGTAGTCAACGTACACGTTCCGTGACATGCCAGCAGCGTGGTACTCTCTAGACAGCTGCAGATTTGTTATGTTAATACCCCCGTCTCCTTCTGAGATTATCAAAAGGCAGGTGCTGTCATACAGCAAAAAAATTACAGTCGAGGATGGATGGATGTGACTGGTGCTTATTGCTCATGCACTATTGGGAAGGCACTCAAAAGAACGCTGAAAAATTAAGAAAAAAAAAAGAAAAAAAGAAAAGGATTTTACCATTTTCTCCCTGATCCATTTATGAAATCTCTCCCACTTGGGACTCTCTGGACCAGATTCTTCCTCTGAGAATATGCTGGAGTAATGTCATGGATTTCTACAGGGTGCCTCCAGCCCAGGATGGAGTAAAGACAGTGGGAATCCGACCTTCCCTCTTTAGCGTAGGCTGCCCTCAAAAGCTGCAAGCCCCAGGGAACGGGGCAGTGTAGGAGTGCTTCTGAGCCTGCAGGCAGAGCCTACGGTCCTAGACGGTGTTCAGGAAGAGCTGCTTTCGTTTTCAAGCTCCTAATTGAACTAATTGAGCTTCTGCAATTTGCTGGAGTTAACCCTCCCTTTGCCCACCGCAGGAGGCCGAAACCTTGCTGCCCATTTGGTTTTGCAGGACGCCCGTGCCCGTGTTTTCCACAACAAAGGGGAGATGGAAACTGTTGTTGCTCCCGGACCTCTCAGGGTCTCCCTTTGATTGTTGTATTTCCTACCAGTGTCAGCACTTGTGATATTAATGATCTAGACTACGGGTCATTAAAAAGCATTCGGGAGGGGGACTGCAGCCACATAAGGAAGGATTAGAGCCCTGCCACTATTAAAGGGTGAATATTCACCCCATCCAATTAAAAGGATCTTTGCCTAATAGCAGGAACACCGCTCCTCCGACTCCCCTCTGGCAGGAAGGCTGTGGAATAATTTTATCACCCCCGCCCGAATAAAGCTGAGGAGATATCTGACAAAGAAGCTGCTTTTCTGCATCCGAGGTGCTCACTCCAAACCATAAAAGTGATGCTGCTCAGGGAATCACGGGCTACAGCCTGATGAGGTTCATCGAGATATTTCAGCCAAGGAGGACTGGTGGCTACGGCAAGGGGGACCTCCAATTTCCGTGTCCTTTCATTTCCTTTTAATGTTAATTGGATTAAAATTTCAATTGGTTGGAGGTGTATTTTTGCATGTGTGAGATAAAGAGGCATGAATATGAGCAGTGTTGATGGGAGAGTAAATGGAAAAAGAGGAGGATGAAGAGGCCGCGCTGGCTGAAGGAGCAGTCGCATCCATGGCTTCTTCCTTCGGGCTTGGGGAAAGCGAGGTCTTTTTATTCAGAGCTGCGAACCTGATCCTACCCCAGGGTCTGGAGCAGTGGGAAATCCCTTTCCTTTGTCAAGAAGCACCATTAATACAAAGACAAAACAGCAACGAGCTGCGAAGCAGCCGAAGAGGAGTTTGGCGAAATGAGGCCCGTGCACACAGCTCCATTCTCACGTCTGTGCTACCTCTGGGGAAACCTACAGGTGAAGGAAAAGGGGCTACAATAACCATAGTCCTCATTGTCCCCTCAGCACAACCTGCACCAGAGCTGCTCCCAATTTACAGCATCTTCCAGTGTTGCCAGTCCAAGAGGTCAATAACCATCAGCTCCCCCACCCCGCCACGAGAGATGGTGCACAAAGAAAATAGATTCCAGCTCATTCTCTCTTACATCCTGAAGCCTTTGCTCTCCTGGCCCCCAAAATGACCCTGCTTCACTTAATTGGACTCCCAGCCGACCTCCAAGGCCACCTTCACCTGCAGATCTTCGAGCAACCCGCGTTCTGCAAATGAATTCCCTGGCGATGGGGGTCCCAAAATCTGCTCCCAGCTCACGTATTGCTCCGCTGATCTCCAAGCTCCTGGATCACCTTGCCCAACCATTAAAAGAGAGCACCTCTCCCTACCCTCTCCAGGTTATTGGCTGTAATCTCCTTGAATGAAAAGCACAATGAAAAAAGACGATATTATTACGGCTACTTTCCCTGCCAGAGCTGAATTTAAGGAAGGTAAATAATTGGCATAAAAGAGGCTTTTGAAAAGCAGGTCTGTGTACCCATTTGTTTGTGGATTTCTAGCAAATGCATTGCCAGGCTCACTCCAGCGAACTACATCACCACCACATGGAGAGAGAGATTAAAAAAAAAAAAAAAAAAAAAAAAAACNAAAAAAAAAAAAAAAGCTTCTATTTATTATAAAACTTTAATTGGCTTTTAAGAGTGACTGTCGTGCTGTCTGACACTTTAAAGTGTTCTGTACAGTAGGAGACATAAAACATGAATCATTGCACTTGTTTTTCATCGTCTTTCCTGCCACATTTGCTAATTATTTAATCTCCCATGTCAGAAGCGGGACTTTTGCTCCTTTTTCTGCCCAGTTTTTTTCCTTCCCATTTTCTCCTGCTCCAGGAGGTATTGCCCTGGTGAAGCTTGGGTGCAGATGGCACAGATCTGGAGGGGCCAGGGAGAGGGACAGATCAGAAAGGGGTTAAACACATGCATGGGTGGGAGATCAGGGTACGTCAACATGACAGTTCCAACACAACTTCTTGCACGAATCCCTCATTTTCTTCTTGATGGAAGCTGAGGATCTATGCACCAGGTCCACTCTCTGCTCTTATCCCATTCCCATAAGCATCTCCTACTGGCCATGCTGGATATAAGATACTTGCCCAAGCTGGGAGACCCTCTCTTTACTGTTAGTCTGTTAAAATCTAGTCAACTCCAGGCTCACAGATCACGATGCTTACATAGACCCTGTTCACAAGTGACCAAAAGGACCAAGAGATGTTTGTAGAACAACTCCCTGAAGCACCAGAAAAGTGTTGCTTCATAGGGACGTAGCAGCTGCTCCTCTCCATTAGAATCATAGAATCATAGAATCATCTCGGTTGGAAAAGACCTTTAAGATCATCAAGTCCAACCACTAACCTAACCTTGCCATCCCATAACCACTAAACCATGTCCTCAAGTACCTCATCTATCCTTCTTTTAAATACCTCCAGGGACGGGGACTCAACCACCTCCCTGGGCAGCCCATTCCAGAGCCTGACAACCCTTTCTGTGAAGAAATTTTTCCTAATGTCTAACCTAAACCTGCCCTGGCACAACTTTAGACCATTCCCCCTGGTCCTATCGCTTGTAAATAAATTCAGAAATAAGGGGGTTCCCCCTGCAGAAGAGGGGGAGCAACATCTTCAGCGCAGCACTTTCTACTGCATCCGTCACCGTCTGAAAATACACACACTCTTCTCTTCATCCCTGTGACAGTGTCCTCCCCATGGAGATAAAACTGCTGAAAATCCTGCATCCACTAGAAATGGTTGGAAGAATTCAGAGACAAAAAAATATAATTTTTCTAATCCACAGCACTGAAACAGAGGTCCTAAAATAATGCAAGATATCCTGCAAGTAAGCCGCAGAGAAAAGCCCAGACAGACAGACGGACAGAAGTCACAGCCATGTCCTTATACATTGTAAAAGATTACTCACAAAATCCTCCAAAAGCCAAAAACTCCAGATTTTCAGCTGGAAGCTATGGATGCTGCTGTGGGACTTCTCTTTCAGACAGAGAAGAGAGGAGTTACCCCAGCCCCTCGCAGGAAAAGCGTGGCTCAGCCGTGCCCCTCCTGCACTGCACCCCTCTCCGCGGCACCGTGCCTGCTTCCGGCGGGTCAGCGTCCTCCTCGGTAAACCCAGTCCTTAAATAACAGAAATGAGAGAGCGAAGGACCACAGCAAGCCAGCAAGACCTCACCCACCTTCTCACACTTTAGAGCAGGACCTGCAGGGTACAGACCGCTTCCCGGTTTTCCTGGAAAATTGGGCTTTCTCCTCTGTCTCTAGCAACTAGCCGCGAGGACTGGCATCCTGGGGAGACTGTCCCCTCTGCCAGCCTGCGTGCCCACGCTGTGACTTCCCTCTTGGCAGCAGAGCTACGTGGCACAGCGGCTTTGGATTCATCCATCACCCTCCCGGAGAGATGCATCTGGGAATGGGACAAGAATGCGTTCCCTGGGATACTCACCTGCGTTTTGGGGCCACTGAATGGTGCCTCTGATTGTAGGATCCTGAAAGCTGCCCCTGTTTTTGAGTCTGGGGGAAGCTGCCACTATTTTCGAGTATGGGGGCTGGGCGGAGGGGGGGGGGATGATGAAGAAGAGTCTCAGATGTTTGTGGAGAACAAATACCACTAATAAGGCTGCATAATTTTATGGCACTTGCTTCCCCATCTTCAAAGGGCATCCCACAGCTTTTGGCAAGCCCCTGTGAAGCAGAAGCTAGTCACCAGCCCGATGCCAGCTCAGGGTTTAGCATTAGCAGGATTTAAGGTGACTGTTGATATCATTAATACGAACGTTAGAACACAAACGCTGGCTGCCAGCCGGCGGGGAGAGCGTGGGCCTGGGGACTGCTCTCCAGGGGAAAGAAACCCGTGCAAGGAGCAACCCTAATTCTGGGTGCTTTGGAGGCAGAGGAAAGGATTTGCTCCCCAGATTGGCACTGATTCAAGTAATAACCGAGCATCTTGCAACGGAGTGACCCAAGCAAAACGCTCAGCTTCATGTCGGATGGTGGCAGAGCACTGCCCGTCTCCTGCTCCCCAGTGTGTGGCAACAGCTTTGTTGCCCCCCCGTTCCCCTCCACCGCCCGCCCGCACCTCCCCTTCAGCCGTCGGAGGGTGCAGCCCCACTCTCACCCAGGTAACAGCTTCACGTTGCACAAGCAGAAAGCCCCAGGTCATTTCTTCCCACCAAACAAAGCCTGGGTTCATTCCCCAATCTCTCCATCATCCCCTCCAGGGACTTCGACCAGAAGACCTGGGGATGCTTCTGTGCTGCAGGGACAAGAAACTGGCCACGCGTGGGACCTTTGCAAGGTGTTCTCTTGCAATCACAGAGAAGGTGTGTTCAGCTTGACACTCAAAGGCATCTGAAGAAGGGACGTCTGCACCCGTGAAGCATCTCCAGGTATTGCAGCCCTCCCCAGAAACCTCATGCGCCTCATGGACTATGAAAACGATGTGCAAAGCGTTATCTGAGAGGGGCTGCTGGGACAACTTACTGACCCATCCAGGCAATCAGCTTATGATATGAGGGATGGGATCATGTCGGTCGAGCAGGCACAGCTGCTAATGTTATTCTTGTTCATCAGAATACTTAATCCGACTTTTTTTTTTTTTTAATAAAAATAAATCCTCAATGACTATTTGCCTGAGGCTTTAGTTAGAGCAGCTAATGGGGCGGTCACGTGAACTGAACCCTCCGTATGGAGCAGTGAACAGTATCAAGATAGCTGAACTCAAGCAGGGAGGGCAGGAGGAGCCCAAATGTGGGAGAAAAAATACACGCAAAATGCTCTGCTGTGAATGCACAGGGGTGTGAAACCTCTGGATGAATGGGTGTGAGAAGGTCTGATCTATACACGTGCAAGCCTGCATAGGGAGAGGTCAGGAATTGCTATGACCCTTGGAAAAATCCCAAGTAAACATCAGTGTCACAAGCCCTGGGGATGGGAAATGTGGCAGGTTGGAATTAGGTGGGAGAAGAGCCCTAAATAAGCAAGCCGCTGGGCAAGGACGGAGGCAGAGCTCTTCTCCTGCCCCTGTAAGCAAGTGGTCATGGCTGTGGGTCACCCCACGCAAAGCCAGGCTGCTCCTCCAGCCCCAAACCCTGTGCTGACGCTGGGATGCGGTTGAGAGACAACGTGCGACCACTTCCTGCCCCAGACGTACAAACACACCAGGTCCTGGCATGCAGCAGCAAACCTCATTCAGGAGACGGCAAAGAGCACGTGCAACCCCGCGCTGGTGCCAGGAGGCGAATGCTGGCACCATCCCGCTCTGCAAAGACACGTCCCGGCACCCGCCGGGCTCCCGGCACCCTCCAGGCTTTGCAAGGAGCCACGCACCAGAGCATCGCCTGCACTGCTGACACAACCCACCAGCCGAAGGAAACACAGAGAGCCTTGAAAAGGGTTTAAAAGGTTGAAAACCTCAGCCAGCCGATGGAGAGACATCGGGAAGAGGAACGCCAGAGGGGCACATCTAACCCTGAACAGGAGGCGTTACTATGCAATCGTTTTTTGTAGCCTTTTTTTTCTTTAGTTTTGTTTACAGTCCCAAATCATCCTCCCCTCTGAGCAACCAGAGCAGTTCACACCTGCCTTGCTGTGGGCACAGCACCCCTCTGAGCCAAGTCCTGAGCCCGCCCGCCAGTACCACACAAGTCCTGCAGCCAACAAGTTTCCAAGACACGCATGACATACAAAGGAAAGAAAAGAAATGCCGGAAGATTAGACCCTGAGCTGAAACTAATTGTTCAATAAACCATGAACAATATAGCGTTCGTGCAGTTTGCTTCTCTGCCTTTCATCTGCGGGAAGGAAAAACAAACAGTACGGGGAGAAGGGCAAGAGGTGCCAAGAGCCGGGATGGGGTTAGAGGCAGGGACACGGGCAGGAGAGCCAGCGTCTGAACCAGGACGGGGCCACCATGCTCTCTCCTAGTCCTGGAAGAACATTGCCGGCTCTCACGAGTGAGCTACTTCATCCAGGCTGTCAGTGCTGTGGTTAAAGAGGGCTTGATTCAGCTCGGAGTAAATCAACAGCGTGATTCCCAAGCCAACAACATCAGAGTCTAGTCCACAAAGCGGATGAGAAATAAGACCTTACATTCAAGGCTATTATTCTGGGAACAGCAGCGTCTCATTCAGATTAGATTAATTGACAGGAATAAAAAGGAATAAGTTGATAACTCCGGACATACAGAACATTTTTATTCATGCTGGAAAGAAGCCCAGATGTAATAGACTTGCACAGACACCCCCCATCTCTCCCCCCCTCCTCAGCCCAGTAGGCACCATCAGCAATTTCATTCCTGATCCTTCATAAACTAAGGGCAGGGTGGGATCTGGGGCACCCAGTAAGACGGCATCCTAGCAGTCTCAGCACGAGGCAGATTGCTGGTCTTCGCCCGACTGCAAAAATTAACCATCTACCCAACATATGGGTCCCAGAGAGTCTCCTGCAGAGCCCACTCCTCCCTCCACCCCTCACCCCCCCAAGCAGGATAATCCCCTTATTGTTATTTAGAGACACAGAGATGGATCTGATCCATAACCCCAAAATCCCCATGTCTGGAAAGGGCTGAGGAAGAGAGGAGATTAGAGATTCACCTCTCATGAAGGGAAAGAACTGAAGAGTCAGATCCAGAGTGCCCTGAAATCTGTGAGCAGCTGAAATTTGGATCCAGACCCAAATTTCTCAGACGCGGCCCAGCTCCATCAGCACGTTGTGTGCCCGAACAACGGGCTTGCTGCAACCTAGCAACTAACAGCTGACTGCCTCCATGAGCTCGAAGCTTAAGGAAGAAAAAAGAGGATCAACTTCAAAACAAGGACAACCACCAAACAAACACCAAAGAGTTCATGCATGTGAAACCTAGATATAAAGAAGAAATTTTTTACGATGATGGTGGTGGAACATTGGCACAGGTTGCCCAGAGAGGTGGTAGATGCCCCATCCCTGGAAGCATTAGGGCTGAGGTTGGACAGGGCTCTGAGCAACCTGATCTAGTTGAAGATGTCCCTGCTCATGGCAGGGGGTTGGAGTAGATGACCTTTAAAGGTCCCTTCCAACCCAAACTATTCTATGACTCTATGAAATGTGGCAGCACAAAATCTCCCTGGTTAGGGGAGCAGTGCCTGGAAAACTCCAGCAGTTCTCCCTTCTCCAGCTTTGAGTTACCAACCCTGAGGCTCTTGTGTGGGTCGGTAACTCAAAGTTAAAGGTAAAACTTCCTGCTCTTGACCTGAATTGGGGTGCCAAGCTTTTCTCTGCACGCAAATGCACAGCACAACCCAGAGCAAGTGAAATCATTGCAAGTGTTCGGCATTCAGAGAAGCTTCCCGGTGAACAGCAGGGAGGTAATGACGTGGCTTTACGCAAGCACGTGGGCAACGGGATTGCCTGCACCACATCCCACAGTACCATCAGACACGATGCTGCCCAACTGGATGGAGTTCAGTCAAAGCAACTGGAAAGACATGTCACTGACGGAGCGGTCACCGAGATAAACAGGACCAGTTAAGTCAAGATTGCCAAATGTTTTCTCTCCAAACACAATCCCAAGCCCACTGCCTGTTCATGTGGCATGGAGAAAAAGGAACCCTTGAGCACAGGACCCAAACAGGGGCTACACCTGCCCGGTGCAATCCTGCTCCCTCTCCTGCTTCATGACTCAGTGTGCTAGACACATCCAGGAGGCAAATCCCAGCTCAGACCGACCAGCTGGGGCCTGGCAGGGAAGCAGGGGAGACCTACAGTGCTGCAGCACGTACCTGTATGAGATTCTTCATCACCTAAAAGAAACCCCCAGGCAACTTGATCAGCTCTAAGCAGGAGCGAGATGGCCATGACATGCTGAGACTGCATGGGGCACCAGCTCACTTTCCAAAGGTCTCATCATTTAGGATGGTTTACTGCAGAACAGAGAGCCTCTCACGTGCTGTCTCCCACAAAATGAATCTCTCTTCCTTTCGCACGTGGTCTCAGTGCCACCATACAAGGGTCAGGCCAAAACCACCTTTTATTCCTTCTCAAAGCCTGTCATTCCTGAAAAACAAGAAATTCTGGATTGCTTTGCTCATACTCCGAAATAAGTGCAAGGTCAGATCCAAAGGGAACTGAAATCTGGTGAAAAATTATCTTTTTGTCTTCCAACCTAGAAATGATCACAAAGTCCGTCAATGTGCCCCAAAGCAGCCAGGAATATCTAGGAGGGAGATGAGAGGTTTGGGCTGTGGGGCCTTTGGGGAATATCTTGCAGCCGTTTGGAAGCGGGATGCCAATGCACTGCCCTGTACTGTCTCTGATTCAGTGCCCAAACCCATTCTGAAGAACACATACTCCTCGATGGGGTTAAATTTCCACCTTTTTTCAACACTCCTGTGAGCGCACAGCTGAGGCAAACCCAACTCTTCAGTCTTGCCAGATGCCATGCTGTATCCCCAAATCCTTCCATGAATCAGCAGGGAACCTTATCGACGTGCTTGTTGTGGCAGCAGAATTAACTGCTGGGGTGATTTTACCAGAGCAACACGTCAATCCCATTTTCTATTATTAGGCATCTGTGTGTTATGTTCATTGATCCTGGGCACTAAATTTCCTCAGGGGTTAACAATACTTCCAACACGCAGACAAAAATCCATGGAAGCTTAAAGAATACTCAAGCGCAACATTCCCAGAGGTCCCCAGGGCCTGCGTTTTCTTCAGTTTACACAGACACATCAATATATCTCCGTAATTTCATTTCATTATTCCTCCTGTATAGTACGTATGTTCCCCCTGGATTGACTTGAGGGAGTTGGGGTTTTTTTATGACACATAGATACACTGCCCCACTCATTCAGTGTACCTTGTGTTTTGTGAGCTCGACGGTCAGTCTTCAAGAGTGAAAACATGTCTAATTCCTTTGGTTTCCAGAGGAATAAAATGTCAGTATTAAGGCCTCTTGTGGATGCAATGTGCGATTCCAAAGGGATCCTATTATAAAAGTCTAATTAATGTCCTATTACAAAATGAGATCAAATGTATATCCCCATTAGCTAAGCAAAGATGGGCAGAGATTTTAATATGCAAAATCAACAGCGAATAGGTAAATGGAGTCTAAATGAACAGTCCAGGGTAGATGAGAAGAGCAGACAGATACCAGGCAGAGGGATGAGAGATCACCCAGAGATGTAGTAACAGAAATACAGTAGCTTGGCACAAGAGGTGGATGATTGATGGATGGGTCATCAGATGGAAAACTGACACTGACAGCAATTGTACTATGTGCAACCTAGACCTGTCCTGGCTCTTAATCCCATTCCCCTACTAAGGGCACTTGAACACCAGATCAGGCTCGCAAGACGAGGCTGGAGAATTAGCAAAGAAACAGCTAGAGAAGTGAAGGTGCTTCCCTGGAAATGGACATCATTCCAATCAGGATCCTTGATGTCTTAAAACCTGGGATCTCACTCATCTACCCACGTCCTGTAGAGAAGATTTAAACAGGTAGCAAACAGTATATCAGTGGTGAGGGTCCAATTTTCCTGCCACAGTGCTACTCTAAACCCAAAAGAGTTTCTCTTACTTACGTAAAGTTACACCAGAACATACAAAACCAAAATCTGGCCCATTAGAGCTCACATTTACCTTCTGTGCAGAATGCAATTTTCTTACATCTGTTCTGGCTAACAAGCAGATAGAAAGGGTGAGACACCGAAGGCAGAAAAGACAGGAACAGTAGCTAAATGATGGCTAATGGGCAGCTGATCGAGTAGAAGGACAGATGCAGAGAGAGATGAATAGAATAGATAAACAGCCATCAGACCCCAATCTCCCAGCAATTACAGTCTGCTCTGGAAACCCTAATCTTCTGCAGTGTCGCTCTCCAATAATTCCAGTTAAATTAGTTATTATCCCTCATTTGTGTTTGTCCCTGGAATTATTTTGGTGGCATGGATCAAAGAAACACCATGGGCTTTAATGCAGCGTGTGCTTTTAAAAAGTCAAAGCATTAGAAAGTGCTCCCCACTCTAATGCATTCGCATCTCGTGCCGGAAAGTGGATCTTTAACTTCTAATTAGCGCATCTCAGGATCTGTCCAAACAACCCTGCCGTGTATCTCCTTGCAAACACAAACAGATGAGGTTCCCCAGGGACTGGGAACCAGCCTAACACCTATGAGGAGTAGCAGCGCTATCACAATTAATAAAGTATGGGCAGGCACTAAACAATGCTGAATCCAGCTCTGTAACCGCAACCCAGTTGTTTCTACTTTATTTTCCCTTTCCCACCTGAGTCACTAAAAAAAAATCTCTTCTGCAACTGTACTCAAAAAAAAAAAAGGATGAAGAAGGAAAAAAAGTATCTCATTACATGTGACATACATATCGATGATGTGAAGGTGTGTTCACCAGCATCAGCGGCTGGTTGTGGATGTGTAAATGGGTCATTGCCTCACGCACAAGGGCTGTGACAACTGAAATGCAAGGAGATGGTCCTGGGATGTCTTGTCAACCAAACTACAGGATTGCAGGGACAAGAGAGGCACCTGTGGCAAAGGGATCCCCCCAAAAAAGGAGAGGGGAAACGAGAGCAGCCTTGAGATCCCAAGGAAGAACCATTTCATCCACAAGAATGGCAACCTCCCCTTCCACCTACATACCCCCCAAAACATATCAGCAGCAATAAGGGTGATTCCTTTCAATCCCAAAACTCAAAGCAAAACACAGCTTTACGGATGGAAGGGCATCAACTGCAGGAGAAGGTGATTCGGGGACAGAAGGTAGGTTTGTCAGCTGTGAGGATGTGGCTAAAATGCTGGTGCCACTCAAACTGGAGAGGACCACGCACAGCAACGTTGCCAGAGGTCTGCTCTGCCCAGTCTGACCAAGTGAGCTGGCAGGGCTAACTACACATGTCCTTCTCATTTCAAAGGTTAATTTAGCAGACTAAACTATATTCAGGTCCTAGACCATAGCAGGAAGGTCTGATTGGGAAGCTGAAGCCAAACACCCTACACTCCGCGCTTTGCCTGGATTTGACACCAGAGCAGCCAGACCTGGAGGAACCTCTAGACCTTCAGTGTCCAGAGGTTCCTCGTGCGAGGACAGCTTAGATTCCTGGATCTCTTTTAAGGTTGCCACTTCAAAGACACAAAACCTTAAACCTAGCCTTGAACAAACAGCCTCTTCACATGCAAAATAAGTCTGCATGGATCTCAGTAGCTCCAGCAAAGCCAGAGGCTCCAGTACAACCAGCCAGGCCCATCAGGAATTGCCCAGGGGACAGCCATAATCTGCTTTCTGACATGCAGAAGGCCCATAAACAAATGATTACGCTTCTGTGCCTGAGTTTCCCTAATTTGCAAAACGTTGATAATGATCGGGTCTAATTGAAAATTTCCCATCAAGCATTATTAGGATGGGGAACAGGGGTTTTGAATGAACCATTAGCAAAAAGCCCAATTTCCCCCATAGATCTGATTTTTGACAGTAAAAGAAGCAAACAAACAAACAAACAAAAAAAAAATCCAAAACCATAATAAGTCTTTGGATAAAAGGACAAAATTTTCCGTAGAAAACACCTACTATTTTCTGGATAATTCCATGACCTCCCAGGCTTCTTAAGGTTTCTGAGGTTTCTTTTATTGCTCTTTTAAATAATTACAGATGCTTAAATGCATTGCTCAGTAGAGCAAGCTTTATGTTACATGTTCATACAAGAGACCTCCGTCCAAGTCTGGTTTAAGTCTCAGACAATAATGTGGTGGAGAGGGCACTTCATTCGCTAATGAGAGGGACATCCAGATGATAAAGAAACTGCACAAGAATGGCCAAACCTTCTGGTTTTTTACATCTGATCCCAGCAGGCTTTTGAATAGCAGTTGCTGGCAGGGAGAAGGGGAGGTCTAGACCCTTCTGACAGCATGTCTTCATGAGGACTGTGTGGCTACATCTGTAGATAAGCAAATAAACCAGACCAGAGCTTATTCCCTACACCAGTTCATATCTGCACTCCTACCAGCACAGGAGCTGCATCTAAACCGCTGACTGGGGATGAAGTCCAACTCCAGCTCCAACAAAGCATGTCTGGGCATCATTTGGGAGATGGGAATTAAAATATGGGGACAGCCATGGGCCAGAGATGGTGCCCAGTGGACTTTCTTTCCCTGATGTAGCCTGGAAAGCTGAGCCAGGCTGGTGGCTGGGACATCTATCCAGCCATCAGCGTGGGTGGGAGACCTCAGTAAAGCATCAGCAACCTCAAATTTGGAGGTCGGTGCACTTAAGCACCCGTCTAAAATGACTCCAGCTGCTGCACCTGCCCTGACCTTCTGCCCAGCCAGGACTGGCCTTCGTTACAGTTTAATTGCAGAGGTGACCAGAGGGCCTGGGGCCGGTGGTGTCCTCCCATTAAGCAGATTGCCGTGTCCTTTTACAGCCTGTGCTTTGCCTGGGAGGGCAGGGCCAGCGAGAAACACAGAGGACAGGAGGATGCACCAGTTGGCCCCATCACTGGACTGACAAATACACGCACATAACGACATACAGCAATGTTACCAAGCCGTTAATAACAGAGAATAATTAGCAGAGTCCTCATCAGACACGCAAGTAGAAACACACTGAAGGCAATGGGAAGACTTCTATCAACATGAGGAGGCATTTTGGATGAGACACCAAAAGACATGTGTTAGTGAGTTTTAGACACCTACGTCCTTCCCTGCAGTATGCCTTCAAGCCTGGCCTCTGGTTTTTTTGCAGCCTAAAAGGAGCAGAGAGGCTGGAAAATCCAAGAGAAGAAATATCGCTGACAAGGGTTGAGGTTTTAAGAAAAAGTGGCTCCAGCAGGACTGGATTTGCTGCTGCCAGAGAACTCAGGATCCTCCTGTCAAGGACGGATCCGGTCTGAAATCTCAGCTCCCACCTGAGTCGCAGGAAAGTTTAGGTCTGAACCCCCAAGCTGCTGTGCTCTGCAGCTGGAAATCAGAGTTATGTGGGACCCCAGCTTCTGATTCACAGCAAACCCCACAGATTTGGGCTTCTGCTTGGGTTTGTTCAAGTGGATAAAATGTCACATTTGAAAATTTCCTGCAAGCGAGACTGGGAGGCTTGTTTAGTGTCAGCGGGGAGGCTTTGCTTTGATTTTCTTTTAAATGAGCATGGCAGAAAAAACACTCCTTGCAAGGCAAAAATTCATTAAAAAAGTCAAACTACATGATCCTGATTGAAAACAAAGCAGTCGCTACCTTTCTCTTCTTTAGCACAATAGCCCCGCATCAAAATCAATAAGCCCTTGCAGAAAGTTTTGATATGGAAACATGTTGTCTTGTTTCGAAAAAGAATCCACTGGAAAATTATGGATCTGCTTGAAAACACAGTGCCAGCATGTTCCCAAGGCTAAAAGGAGGTTTAGAGAACGCTACAGGGCAGCCACTCTCCACTCTGGCATCTGCGTCCCGTTGGAAACCCAGCAAACGTAGAGCGGACTTGTGTCTCCCTCTCCTTAGATCACGCTTTTCTTTGGAGAAGAGGAGGAGAAAGTGGGATGCTTTTTTCTGTTGGCTGTTGTAGCTTTCCTTACACTGAAAAAAAAAAAAACCCTTTCTCAGATGAGAAACTCTATGGAATTGGATCTGGAGGTCCACCAGAGACCCCTCCCAACCTCATTTTTCCTGTGATTTGTGGAGGTCCCAGAATGTGGATATAAAGCCCCCTCCTCCAAAAAGTTCACAGCGTCTCAGTGCTCATCAGCACACTGGGGGAACTGGCAAAGGGGTGCCCATCCCAATCCACACTGCCATCCAGGAGCAGTTGGTTACCGATCATCATTTGTGCAATGCACAGTTGTATAATAGAATTGAAGGAGCAGGATACAACCCCCCAGCACAGGTCACCTGCAAATCTGGAGAATTACAGGACAGATGTGTCATTGCAGAAGAAACTACTGGGTGAACTTAAAAGAAGATGTGAAATTTGCAGAGAGAAAAGGAGAAGAGAGGGGGGAAAATCAGTCGCTGAACAGAAAGGCAGAGGGGAGGAGGAGAGCGGAGAGGTGAGCTGTGCCGCGGAAAGGGATTAGCTGCAATGCAGGGCCTGATCCAGTGCGCTGCAACCTTCGCAAATCAATTTGGTGCTCCTGCTCTGCCTGCCTTGAAGAGAAAAGGACATGCTTCCTCCGCTGCCCATCCTGCCTGCACCCCCAGACCCACCTCACACGCTCTGGATGACATTTCAGTCACTCCCTTTTTGGGAGGAGAGCGGGGGAAGCTTTCTATCAGGGCTGAGCTGGAAGGGCAAGGTTAACGCTTGGCAATGCATTTGTCACGGACATCAAGCCCCGCAGGAACAGAGTCACAGGGCCCAGAGATTTCAAAGGGTTTGCAGTGGTTTGGTGGGTTCCCATAGGTGTTTTGTGGAAGCCAAAGGGAAAGTGCTAGAAGTTGGGCGGGGGGAACAAACAATGAGTACAGACGTTCTCCAGGAACTTCCCACCCATCGTGTGTCCCTTCCCAACCTTCCCTTCCAGGCAGTCAGAGCTGGCCCCAGCCTTGGCATTCCGAAGACCCCCGCAAGGCTGGATGTTGGCAGTCTTGGTAGAGAGATGCACATTGCAGACGTGGAAAGGTAAGCTCAGCCAGAGCTCCTCTCCATGACTGGAGGGCTCTGGCTGCCTGTGAGCTACGATTTCAAAGTAAAGGCTCTGCTCATGCTGTCTGCAGAGACCAGAAATCAACACTCCGTATTGCTCAGTTCCAATGCTCCCAAAGTGGACCAGAATCAGGAGCAGATGGAGCCCCTCCATGAATTGCAGGCAGCATCACTGCCAAATGCGGCACAGGGAAACTGAGGCACAGCTCGAGAGATTTGCACTGCAATTCACACTCTGTTCCCCTTACCGTCGCTTGACACATCCCATTGAACTATGAGTCTCCCTAAAACCATCCTCCAAGTCCCCCTGCTTTCTGCCTGTAGAACCAGCCCCAACAGGAAGGAGCATTGCCATGTTCCCAGTAAGACGAGAGAGCTGTAGGCATCCTGGAGGAATCACCCCTGCCAGCCAGGTTAAAGGAAAAAGGAACATCTCATCCTTGGAGAGAGAAATTCATCTGGTGTTGATGTCCCTGCATTGCTCCCCTAGCTGGCCAGACCCCATGGGCTGGGGCAGAGTGGAGTTCTCCACACTCAAGACTTTAATTTGGAAAAAAACACAAACAAATGAACAAACAAACAAACAAACAACAAAAAAAACCCCAACACCCCCCCAAAAAAAACCCAAAACACAACCCAAAACTATTTAATAGTTCTCCTGAGTCTCTGGAGAAGGACTCATAAACTCTCACAGTAATTCAAGGGCTTTGCAGACCTCATCTCCTCCTGCTGCACGTGCAAGGGGAATTTCTTGGTCCCTGCCTTGCTCAAGCATGAGCAGCTGGTCACACATATATTAAACAAATACCTCGGTGCACAGCTTAGCTTATAAAGCCTGCTTCCATGTGCCGTTCACTCAGCACATATTTTCCTGCCAGCCCCACGTCGTGCGGTCTCTCCGGTGTCCTATAACGTGGTTGCACTCACGCTAAGCTTTGCCCTAAGTGACAGCACCGATTTGACTCTCTCTCCTGTACTCAAGCCACCTGCTTCCATAAAACTCATGTGAACTGAAAATCTTGGGGCCCCCTTCCCTCCTGTCAGACCTGGTTGAAATAGAGATGATGACCTAGTGCCTCTTCACACAAAGAGCAACCACTGGTCCATTAACTGCAATCACTGGAAACTTTGCTGGCAGAGGGGTGGGAGATACTGGGAGCCAGGGTGGACCAAGACTCCCTCCAGCCAGACATCATACCTCCAAGCAGGGCTTCGTGCTGATGCTTTAGGAAAAAGCAGCTCAACCAAAACATACCACACCTGGCCAACTGGTCTGTGTATTGCAGAGAAGTAGGAGAGGGTATTTCAGCTGCCTTTCAGATGATCAGCTGAGGTTGGTAAGCCTTGTCAATCCAAGGAGAAGACAGATCGTGAGGGTCCTGAGTCAGGTCTCAGCATGACGCATGAGAAAAGCAGCTTCTGCTGGCGGCAGAACTGGCTCACCATCAGCAGCACTGGGAAAAGGGACACCTTTAACGTCAGCTATCTACACGGAACAAGCTTCCCTTGATTGCACCAGAGCAGAAACAAAATCAGGTAAGATCAAATCCGCTGCCTGGTAGCAACACCCTGTGTGATAACTCCAGAAAGGTCTCTTGTGCCTCTTACAGCCCAAATCCCCGGCACTGCGACCCGAGGATCCAGAGCTGATTCCCACAGCATGAAAGCACAAAGGGCACAAACAGAGGCGGGTCAGGGCTGGAGGGGGGGGCGTGAAAAGCTTCATTCCTCCACTGGCTCTCACATGACAAAGAGTCTGGAAAAAAGGGAAAAGGACTACTTTTTTTCATTTAAAGGTTCTTGATGTGACTGAGCTGAAGTTGACCCACATGGCAAACAGTACGGGATAGTACCGGCTGCCAGGATTGCAGTGGGGTGGTGACCGTCGCACCAGTAAATACAGTAAACTTGATATCATACATTAAATCTCACCTAGTGAAGCCCTCAGGGTGCTTGGGGACAGTAAAATGATCCTCGTTGCCAAAAGTGGGGAAAATGAGAGAAGGAGGATCCTTCCAACATCACCAAGCAAGTCAGGGGGTTCATTAGGGGATGATGTCCTTCCTACCAAGCCACTGCAACCCCTGGGTTCATATACCCTGAGAGGATGGCATGGATCCCTTAACTACTCAAACCAGGTGGGATTTGCAAATTAACTCTTGTAGGGGTATTGCAGTCTTAGTCCAGACACTCATCCCCGTGGTTAGTCCACGAGCTCTGATAGCTGCGCTGAGTAGAAAGGCCTGACCTCTAAAGGACTCTTAACAGTGCAAGGCTAAGTCGCGTCTAAAACCTAGATGCAAGTTTGCAAAACAAACCTCCTTGAAAATAATTATAATCGTATTATTTAAAAATAAGCATTGGTGTTTTCTGGCTAAAAAGCTGCTTATCAGAAATCACTGTATGCTTTAACTCCAAGACTTGAAATCTCCTATAAAGAGCACATTGTCATTCCTGCAGCTAACGTGGAGGCCAATTTTTCTTTAATAGAATAATATCTTCCTTGGAGGAGATTGCATGTTGCTGATAATTATCTGATGACATGTTGAGGTTTAGCAGATGGATTAATTTCGTTTTACATTATGTTATTAGTGCCACTGGAGGGGCGTGTGGCTGCATCCTTTTGGGTATTAAGCTAAAGAGCTTGCAGTATACTTTACAGATGTGGCAACTTCTGGGCTAAAAACAAGCCTCCACTGGCTTTTTGGTGTCTACAGAAGACTGCGGATCATATGCTGTTGTGCCAATCATAGGGAAAGGCCGAACTTAGCCTGTTAACTGAAGGTGAAGTATACTCCAGGTGTCCAGGACCCAGCCTGGGTCTCAGGAGACCTAGATGTGATACCAAACTGTGCAGCAAACATAGATGCCAATATGATACCAGCTGAATATTATGAGATGCAATGTCCTTGAAGGCTTCCTCCCACCTGCAGCACTGGAAGCAGGGCAACTTTCTGCCCTCCGCAGCACTTGCTGTCAAACAACTCAGACCTCTTGATCCTCAAGAGCAATTTTCCGTGCACTCTGCTGCAGTCTATACGTACAGCAAATCAAATGACTCTATCCACCACGTAAAGTGCATGCTTGTTTTAGAGATACTTCCTGATCTATCCACCCCTGCTTCCCAGAAGAGTTATTATACACAGGCGCATGCAACTGGGGAACCAAAAGGCTGCTGCTCTCAGAATATTAAGCAAATAAATTGGTTGCCCTCTAACATATCTTTTTTCTCCCAAGATGACCCAGGCTACTGAAAAGCTAATCCAACTTTCTACAGACTGGAAAAAGAGTGTGTGGAGTTCAGTAAGGCTCAGCTACCGAGCTCAGCTCAGATAAGCAAAGGTGGAAAACAGGAGAATGAAATGGCTATAAAGAAGGATATTGACTGATTATCATGTGGTATGTCTGGAGGAAACATGAGTGGTATCTACAGAAAATACACTGAGAACAACGTCTGTTACACTCTGAAACACTCACCAAGGTGTGGGAAGAGGGGAAACTCCATTACCCTCAGCAGGAACAGTCAGGATGGACAAAATAACCTTGCAGCAAAGAAATAACCTGGCATTGATTTACTTTACCGTTCCCTACCATCCTTGCCTCACTGTGATGGGACTCCAGGGAACTAAGTGGAGTTTGGAGACTGCTGCCACTCTGGGAGGCTTGGACGAGGGTCGTGGGGGAGAGGCAAAAGTGGCTTTGGTATCATTTTATGCCCTCCTAATACCAGCCTGCTCTAACATAACAACCAGAGGCTGCTCTAACACCCCCAGGTTTTATAACTTCTCTACACAACCAAGAGACAAGCCATGCCAGGAGCAGGCTGTTTCAGTAGGGGTTATCTCCCCTTGTTTGGATGCATTTTGGAGGACATGGGCCACGCTGTCAGACCCAACGTGGCCGGAAGAAGGAAAGCTGATGGGTTTGCAGCTGATGGTACTTCAGGAGACCCTGGCTGCCACTGCTGCTCCCTCCCAGCCACAGCAGCTGAGCAGCAGCATCGTAACATGGTGTAGCGTGTAGCTGGTACTCTCTGATCCCTGGGTCATTGCTTGCAGACAGAGCTCCTGTCTTGGGCAACTCTTGTTAAAAACATACATACTTTTTATTTCCTTATCTAAGAGCTGGCTGGGGCAAGGCAGAAAAATCCAGCGGGTTAATGAAGCAAATTTTGGAGGCAAGGACAAGGGGTTTGACCTTGCTGAGGGTAGCAGCTCTCCATACGGCAGCTCCTTCTGAAAGTTCCCAGGTGCTCAGCTGGATCCTTCTGGACCTGCTCTCCAGCCCCTCTCGGCACGTGGAGGTGGCAGGCGTTTAAGCATTGCTCTTGAAAAAAATGACAGGCCCCGGGGCCCGGGCTTGCGATGAGAAATAGTTCTCATTTTTGTGAGTGCAGCAGGTTCAGCCAAGGTCGACGGTAGCAGCACCAAGGGAAAGCCACTGGAAAATATAACTAACTTTCCCATCACTCACTGCCCTCCTTCCTCAGCAGGCTGTGGGCTTGCTGGAGAAAGCCGAGCAGAGCCAGGTGAGTGGACAGGCTCTGAGAGACACAGTTTGGGCTGGGGAACTTGGGCTCCTCTTCAGCCAAGGGTGTACCCACCAAGTGGACATGCTGCCAAAGACACCGATACTCCAAGCCACAATACACATCAGCAAGGATGTATCCCCTCCCCAAGCCCAGCTTGTTTCAAACAACCATCTGCGAGTCACCACACCAACATTATAGATGCCACAAAACATATATTCACAGAAATACACCAATAATATAGCACAGCCTGTGCCTTCTGATTGCGTTGGGCAGAGGTGCTCATATGCTCACATGGGGTGCATGCTCCTTCCTTGAACTTCTAACCCCCTAAATAGGAGCATCTCTTCGAAGCAAGGTGAAAAACCTGTGCTGTTGCCTAAAAGGACCCCCCATGACCCAGTGTCATGGATGGCAAAGTATTCGAGCAGGTCACTTGTCTCAGGAACTGCCGGGATGAACTTGTGGAACCAGAGCTAGCTCAGAGCAGAAACGTTTTCACTGCAGAGCCTACTTATTTAATGAAACACAACCTCAACAAAAGTTCTCCTGCCATTGTGTGTTTTTACATTAATAACAGAGGGCAGTTGATGAGCATGATGACCGAAGAGTGAAGTTAATTGGATTAGCCAGAACTGTTCGTTGCTGCTGCCACACGGCCCCTTGTTACAGCTGACTTCTGGCTGCAGAGAGCTCATCCCCGAGCTGCAGCACCTCGGCTCCTTGGACGACTCTACCTTCTGGTTAGAAGGTCTTGGCAAGGTGCAGGTCTGGGCAAGGCAGTCTGCTCGCCTGGTGTGGGATGTCCTGGCAGTCTGTCCTGAAACGCTACAGGGAAAGAGTGAAAAGGGAGCAGGGATTCTTGCCAAAAGAAGCATGACAAAAGCCAGTCTCAGAAATCCGGTCACATGTCGACGACTACCTCGCTAATTCCATGAGGAAGTAACTCAGGCTGTACATATTTGCTTTGATTTCTTTATACAATCCATTTGCTGCAATAAGAGAGACCATCACTAATACGCTGCAGTCAGGTTGGTTTTTTAACTGTGGTATCCCGATTCAACGCAAACATTTCCCTTTTGCTCCAGTGATCTCTGCATCAGGACTTGGGACTACATCTCTTACTTGTGCTTGGCTCTGCATCAAGAATATCCCATTTTTTAAGGCTGCTGGGGTCACATCTTTAGCTCAGGAGATGTGACTTCAGTGCTGAAGGTGTTCTGCTCCTCCAAGATGGTCATTACACCGACGCCCAGCACTAATTCAAACCACGTGTGGGGGCTGGCTTGCACATGTGGAGACAACATTGATTATATTTTATAGGAGTTGTATATTAAACTTTAGTGCCCGGCCTCCTGTCATTTACCTAGCAAGTAACCACCATGCACTCATGCAATGCAGCAGGACTTCTGAAAGGAATATACTGGGCTTTGACATCAAACTGCAGCAGCGCAACAAGACGACAGACAGCCCATCCTTCACCATCCAAAACTTCCCCACAGAGAGAATACCCTTCTATTAACACTAACCCTTCAGTGACATTTTACCTGGCTGCATAAACCTCCCGCCACATTTCCGGCCAGCCCTTGTCACCCTTTCTCATCACCAGCTCCTCTCTGATGATATAATTCAGGAGGAGCAGCGTTGGGTCCTGGCCAGGTAGACTTGGCACTCGGTGCCTGGCAGAGACGTGGGCTGCGCTGCCTGCTGCCTTCCCCGACTCCAGCCTCACCGCAAACGGAAATAAAAAGCAATCCAGCTTCTGCCTGCACGTAACACCCATCACGGCTGCACACGCATAGAGTATTGTGTTGTACGGTTTCGTGTCACTGTTTAAAGGTTGACACATTTGGTCCCAGGAAGAGCCACATTTAAGTGGCGTGCTTCTCTTAAACACTTAAATCCCAGCCCTGGTGAAGGTAATGGTGAAATTCTGACCAGGTACAAGCCAAACTTCCCCCAAGATGTCAAGGAACAGAGGGAAGAGTGAGTACACTCCAACTCCACTTTCCCCTCCAGCCATCCATCTACCTAGATAGTTATTTGATCTTCTGTCACTACAATATCCGAGCGTTTACAGCACACTACCATTCATGCCGAAGCTGAATGAAAATCCTTAATGGCGCTTATGTGCTGTGATGCACCACCAGCGCTCACGGTCACCTCCAGCGCATACGAATGAAAAAGAGAGATCTTCTTGTCCCTTGCGCTGACAATGCACATGGGGAGAGAGATTTGCTGAGGGCTCCCTGGGTACAGATTTCTGATCTCGGATGAATAATGGTTTAGTTTATTGGAAATTCGCTTTTCATTTTGTTTCAATTAAGTGACCAGTGAAATCAATCACATACCTTCTGCAAACACTAAATCTTCCAGAGGGAAAATATTTATCAAGTCCCAAACCACCAGCTTTAGCCCCCTTATCCTTCTTTCTCTCTGGAATTGCTTCACAATGTGGAACAGGGAGGGGGGGGAGCGGAAAGCCGCAACAAGGAAAAAAAGCCAATTTGGCAAACTGGAACTTCAGAGGGTAGAAAGCAGCCTGGACTTCAGCAGAGACAAAACCAGGGGGTTATAAGCATGCATCCATTGTCACTGAGATGACGCAGCTGAGGATGAGCCCTTCTCCACAGAGTTGCTATATTTCGTCATTTTTTAACTTCCTCTGAGACATCTACTGTAGGTATGAAACTCCTCAGGCCAGAAGATGGTTAAAATGAAAAGTTTGCTCTTTAATTCTGCAAGACTCCTCCGCATGGCACCAGCAGGAACCTGCCATCAGGGAGCTGAAGCAGAGATGCAACAGCATTGGCAGACTTGAAATGAACTGGGTTTGTCTCAAGCACCAGGCCATGGTAAAGTCTCATCTCATTATACCTCGCTGAGCCTAGCTCACAGTACAGTGGTCAGGGATGGACAGGCTGTCTTTGGCAATACCCACATCAGCATTACTGAGGATTGACACGTCTGTGCTGCCTTTTCATCCCAAAGCTATTGCTTTTTGAAAACCACAGGGATCCAGTTCCCATTCCACTTGAAGTTCTCATTTTCTGAGTACTGGGACACTGCAGGACTGTCACCCACAACCCAAACTGAGCTGAGAGGGGAATCTGCAGTTGCATCCTCATCCATATCCAGATTTCCTTAAAGGGGGATGAATAGAGACCTGGCTTTCCTCTTCAGGCCCATGTCTAGATATTCTTGCTCGCATAGTCTGGGATGTTCTGCTAGATTTGGAAATGCCACCCATGAAACTGGTCCTCAGGAAAGTGTGGTGACTGCAGTCATCTGTCTGCCGGCAGAAGATAGCAGGTTTCAGCTATGCTGCAACTCCATCCCTGGAGGGAGCCCTGAGGTGCGTAAAGGTCAGAGGAAGGACCTCCAGAATCCCTGGCACACCGGGGCTTAGATCCTCACTGCCAGCACCCAGGGAAGCAGCTGATTTAAAATAATCCAGGCACTGGAGATCCTTTTCAAGACCTGCTGTTTCACCAGCTGGTTTTGCACCCTCCTCCCAACAGTGCACCAAGAGACACCGTTGAGTAGCTTCTTGGCTGCGTGGCAACGGGCACAAACCTGAGCTGCAGACCTTGTCCTAAATGAAGCTAGTGCTTTACCTTGGGCTTCCCAGGCACAGCGGTAGTATTGCAAGGTGAAAGCAAGAGCAGACAGCTCAGCAGAACCAGGGTCCCTCCTAGGGCCACCAGGACTATGCCACGATGGAGGGATGATCCGTGTCAAATCCTCCAAAAAAAAGCTTTCAAGAGCAGAGGCATGTTGGTGAGGGAAGTCTTTCCTAGAAGCTACGTAACAGCCTCTAATCAAATACAGCTGAGAGAAAATGGAAACATTTGGGGAGACTAGTGTGGACTAAGCAGAAGCATTAAAAAATACCTATCTCATGAAACATCACGTGCAAACAACACTCGATCGTCCCATTGACCAATCCATAGGAGATCTGAGTGAAAATACAGTTCCCACTCACAGGCACAGATAGGCTGATATCTACAAGAAATCCTCTGCTAGGAGCTTCACCTAGGGTATGGAAAGACAGAGGGAGTCTGTCCTTCAATTTTAGTTGGCCTTAGACTGGTCACCATGCAGTCACTGAGTCAAGCTGCTCACAAGAAGCTGGGGAGCACGACCTGACCTGGGATACCCATTGCATGCCATGGTTTCTCCTGTCTCTCCCAACCAACCCGTTCCTGGCATAGGGGATGGAAATGGTCAAGCTGAAAAGATCTAAGCCCTGGGAGGGACCAACAGCCACCACCAGACAACACACAGGCACCAAAGTTTTTTAGGCACGACAGGACAGAGGCTGAATAAATCAATCCAAAACCAATGAGGAGAAGGTTGAGGGCAGGACCATGAGGTCAAAATGCTGCTCTGTGATCAGAAAGGGATTTCAGACAGGCAGAAATCAGCAGTGCAGCATCAGAGAGAGATGAAATGTTCTGTTACATATGGGAAGACAACAGAGCCCAGTCCTACCAGACCTCCTGACCCAAGTATGCAGCCCACATTCCCATGGGATCTAAGTGACTCTCCTGTTACTTGCTTTGTCCTAAGTTTAATGCCACATTTCCATCCCTCCGACCCCTACAAGAACCCACTCTTATGATGATTCCTTGCTTCGTAGGCCAGTGTGAAACAACCATATCCTCATTCCCCATCCCGTAACACCCTTGCATCTATTTTTCTGATGCTAATACAAAGCTTTTTTCTTTCTGAAGTTGCACAGGTCATCGATCAATCCTTCACCCTAACTGCCTTCCTAACCTTCAGCCTGCCTGTGCAACCTCCAATACCACCTGGGAAACAGAGACGGTGCTGCCTGTCTTCTTAAATTATTAAAACTCAATCTTGAGCCACTGGCATTAATATGTCAGTCACAATTATGATCCCAAATGACAATCACTGGTCTAGATCCTCAAGAAATGAAAGCCCAAAAGCCACTCATAAAATCCTACCCCAAAATAACCAACTGACTTTGAGAGCATCTATCATGTCATGGCAAGTTTTACATGCAAAGAGATTTTTGCTTTTTGTATGCAGCCATTGCAAATGTCTGCTCTAAAACTGCTGGTAATCCACCTGCCAACTGCTTTCCACCTGTGATGAGATCCATTCATCACTCGTTGTGACTATTACCGCAAGCTTCCCCCCCACAATGATCTAGACCCTGTGGAAGTCCATGCAAGTCTCCATGGAGAAAGACTTAGAGTAGATTGAACATTATTGGGAAACAGTCAACACTTATTCTATATTCAAGTGTGCACATGTTGCTTTTGCCTCCACTCTTTCTGCCTCTCTTTTCCCTTCCCACAGCTTTGTCCTAACTCTAAAGGAAAAAAGGGGTCAGTTAGTGAAGATCCTACTCTAATTCTCCTAAAAGTGTTGTGAATCTCAGCCACAGTTCACATGAGGACAAACCCAAATTCACCCAAAGAGGTTTCCACAGATGGTCTTAAAACCCTTCATATGATTTCTATATGCTCCACTTAATACTCCTTCATACACAATGGCTGAAGAACTGGAGAATATTATGACTGTTTTTCAGCCTCTGGTCCAAGGGCAACTGCTATAGCCACACAAAAAGGTGACAAAGTAAATTCATACATAGATACTATAGGGAAAACTTTGTATATGGCATCCCTAATGAGAAAATGGTTGAAGGCCATAAATCTAAGAACTTTGAAAATGCCTACATAACAGTTAATACCACTCAAGTTGTTTTAAAAACCTAAGCCGGATTTGGCCAGGACGCTGAGGTTCATAACCTCAGTCTGCTGGCTTGGGCTGTGGGGCACTATAGATTTGAAACAACCATAAAGACGTCAGGACTAATATTTTAACGGCTCTTGCTTAACAACATGCCAAATCGCTAGTGCAATCCAGACTGCCTCACTCTGAGAAGCAAACGCCATCCACCCAGTTCTTGCACAACTCCAACTTCTTCCACTTTGGGGTTTTAAGGCTTCTGTCCAAATACTAACCTAGTCCAAACACTCTCAGCTTAAAGGTTACAGCAAAGTTAACGCTTTGGGATCCCTAACTTCAGCTATGCACACTGCTTCCAGCAAAATGGCTTGACTGAGGGACCAAATAAATCCCTTGCACAACTCCAATAAAGCAATTCCAATGGGCAGAAAGACTTTAGAGATTTATCTGGTTTTAGGACAAGGTCATTTTTTCATGCAAAAATCAGCAACTTTCTTGTGAATATCATTTGAGTAGCAAGAGATTAACAATTACTTTCAATTCTTTATGGATCTTCATTCATTGCTTCCTGAGGACAGAGGTTCCGCCAGGCATGTCGAGTTACGTGTTTTTATCAATGCTTATTGATGTTTTTCAATTACTTCTGTGACACTTTTTGAAATACATTTGTATGTGGGAAGAACTCGATATAAACCCATCCCAGCACTTTCCAGGCTGGTATCCTCTTACTGATGGGCTGGGCTCGCATCTCTGAATCTCTGAATTTTCAGAATAGCTATATTCATGTCCTTGGATTAGGACCCTTGCAATAACATTCCTAGGTGTGGTTATTCTGCCTCTTAACCCCTCCTTGCAGTATTTTTTCATTCCCAGCCTTTACTGCTTATTCTTTTTATGAGTTTCTGAGACTGCAATTGTATTTTCTTTGAACAACCACACTACTATACTCAAAGAGATCTCCCAGCATCTCTATGCTTTTTGCTACTAAATGTTATCCCATGCTGGAATTTATGCAGAGAATATTAAATAATTAAAAGCTGTGTTGAACAAAGACCTTGCCTTGAAAGAAATGTTTCCACAATCTGTGCCCCCGGCTTCGAAGCAGCCCAGTAGTCTAGCCAAAGCGATCACTTCTTCCATCAAACTTTCTGCACACCAAGAAATGACAAATGAAACCAGGCCTTGGCACTTTCCATTTTGCCTTGTTTCTCTGGGAAGAAACTCAAAATCTGCTCTACAAGATATCCATACAAACCCCTGGATCCTATGCATGAACATTTCAAAACACAGTGAATTTCATCCAAAGAACCAAATGTCCTCATGGAAACTACACAGCTAGCACAAAACCACAACTCTACCACAAAATGAACTAAAACAGATCACAAACTGAACTGATGGGAGGAACATTTTTCACAGAAAATAATCCTTCTCTGATTTTTCATTCCTGACCCTTACTGTAAATTTATGAAATATCTTCAAAACCAATTTGGACAACTAAAATCCCTGAGATTAAAGACCATGAACTACACGGAGCCACTGCTTTTACGGCCATCTACAGCTATGCAGATGGCATCTCCCTTCTACACTGGTACTAAAAACGTTTTTTCTCTCTCTCCCACTGTGGCTACGGACCTGCCTCCTCCACTATTTCTACCACCCTTCTCAGCTTTTCAGATGCTAATTGCTTTTCTCACTAAATTGAAGGCTTAATTAGATTAAACGAAGAACAATAATTGTGTCTAACTAGTATTTAACTGGGATTTTGCTGTTTCTTCTGAGATCTCATGAAGAGATTTCTATACAAAACTGGCTGCCCATTTCTTTTCAATGCTATCTGTTGATTCAATAGAAGATATTTTACCTCTTCCTGCAGACCAAACACGCTCATATCCTTCCATCAGTCTGGATATATCATCGCCATGGCTAAATCCTCATTAGTCATTTAGAATATCATACATATATTGTTATCGTACCTACCACTTTCGTCTTTAGGTTGTTTTATATACACTGGAAGTGGACACAACTAAATAATAAATTAGACACATAACTGTTATTATTGCATTCAGTATTTTACAGTGCTTGTCACTGATGGACACTGAAAGGGATTTCTTTAGCAATACTAGTGAATTAAGGCTATTTTCCAATAAATTGAACACAAACACTTGTGGCAGAAGGGTTATTGGTGAAACAGCCAAACCCTGAAGGTCAAGACAGTCACGTGCCTGAGCAGATCAGTTCAAATAGCTTCACCCCTCCCCTCCACGTTCAATTCCCGCGTGCGGTGTGTATCTCAGACATTTGTACAGTTCAGATGCACGCTGGCTGCAGCAGTTTTTCTAGGTAAGCCACAGCAGCCCTGCCCTTGGCAAAGCCTGGCAGGTTCCATCAGAAGCTGCTTTCTGACTCAGACAGAGACAACCACATCCCTCTTTGATGCTGCCTTAAATTTTAATTGTTAATAAGGAAACCAGCAACTGGCTGAGGTCCTTCCTGACTCTTTTCCCATCCCACTTCTGTATACTTAGGACTATACTTAGCTTGGCAGGAGGCCTTTAAGGAAGGAACAATGTTTAGGAGCCTACTTTACGCACTCTATAGGGATTAAAGGTGGCACTCTTAATAATGCAGTACCTAAGGAAGATGGCAGTGCTTCTTCCAACAAAAAAGCCACAGAGGGCTTTTTCTTTGCAGAAAAAAGTCAGCCATACTTCTGCATTTGGTCCGTAACACTCTGCACAACGCCCTCCTGCCAATAGCTCTAGAAATAGGGTACAACGAAGAAGCTGTTGTCTGCCAGGAGGGTTTGCTGGGGAACATGAGTGAAGGGAGATAGGAGTATTATTTATGCAAGGTGAAATAGGAGCTGAAAAGGTTTAAATCCTCTGGATAATCAAAATTCGATTAAATTCCTGGTGTAGGACCTGATTCAAAAATAATTGTAATTATAATGAAATGCTATATAGTAAAAGCATTTTCTTACAGGGCTCTTTCGTCTTAAAAGATCCCCAAGTCACAAGTAACATGTGGTTTTCTCCAGGATGGGATGCAGCAAATGCATGATAAACCTGGCACATAAGACAGATTGTTTTCTAGCTGGAAAGAGGGGAAGCGGGAAGCAGAACAAGCAGAAAGAGACTGCAGTGTGGCTAGGACCTGCAGGCTTATCCTTCCCTGCTCTCAGTACCTACAGATCAAATCAGTAGGTAGCTCCACAGTATCTCCAGCAAATGTATGAGAGTCAAAGGGCAATCATCACAAATAGACATAATGTCCCCTGCCCACAGGCCAATGTAACCCGCCTGGCAAATTTAAATTCTTTCTACCTCTAGAGCTGTTTTTAGGAAGGTAGCCAGACAGATACCAAACACACCTGACTTTGGTCAGCTATGAGACCAGACAGGCACAACAGTGACTCCGATTCACACTAAATCCTCTTTACGCTGCCCAATGCTCTAAAATAAGATATAAGAGAAGATACAAACATGATGAACATCCATCCCCGTCAATCTCTGTTGTGTTATCCAGAACAGGGTAAGGTGGCCTCAGCCCAGTAAAGGATGGGTTGACATAGGACACTCAAAACCAAGAATAATTGCCTGAGCAAAACTCTCATCATCTCTTTCTCTACTTGTTTTCTATCTATACATCTTGTCAGCTTCTTGTTCAACTAACTCAGTGAGGCCCCTGGTCTTCACACTGGCCCAGAGGACATCTGCCTTTCTAAGATAGACTGATGGACTGGGAGACAGATGGATTTTTACTTGGTGTGCCCACATGAAAGCAGGTCTCAGCTGAGCTCCACACTGAGTTCCTCCACAGGACAAACCGGACTTGCCACCTCTCCCTCCTGTGGTCTGGAGCAGCCAGTGCTTGTTTACAAAGTTTATGCAATTTTGCTTAATTTAGAGCAGGCTCTTCTGGTGGATGTCACCAGTTCCGCTTGGCTGGCTTTGATGAGCACAATGTGACTGCTGGGAACTGAGACAACCCTTTCAGAGCACTCTGCTTCTCCCCGTCTTTCTCTCCCTGAAGCATCTTTTGGGTGGAAGGAGGAGGAGAGAGAAGAGAATGCTGTCGGATCAAAGAGTACACAGTCATTTGCAAACTGGCATCAAGAATGGGTCACTACCCGAGGCTTCAGTGACCAGAGACATTCAAGTCCTTGCTTGACAAAAAACAGCCTAAAGAAAAGAATATTTTCATCTTCAGAGAAATCAGTGATAACTCCAAGTCAGATGCTTCCAGAGACAGCAATACTCCCTGTCCCTAGGACAGTTAAAAGGAAAGTTTGATCTGCCCTGTTTGAAGACAGTTTGAACCAAGGCACAGAAAATAAAAATATTTTCACACAGACTTTGTAACCAACACGCAAGCAGAAACCCCATCTCCTACTCTCTGCCTCATCCCTCATTGTTTCACATGTCTCTTTTTACACTGTCTTTATAAAGGCACCATCACGCTAAATGTTCAATGTGTTGGCAATGGCAAGGCCAGTGGCTCCAAATCTTGTGTCTCGCATGTTCTTTACACTTGTCCTTAAAGAGGAAAGGCAAGAAACACAGCTAAAAGCAAGGATGCAAATCTTACATTCAACACAGTGACCGGTAACAACCCACACACCTCTGTCTTCTCCAGCTATCTGTGCTGTGCTGCAGCCATGCCCTGGCTATACAAACATGGATTGTTGCTCCTCTGTGACACTAGTATGTCCTGCATTTGCAGCATCAGGTGTAGACCCCTTTTGCTCTGTGATCCCATGGATCCCATCTGACCAACCAGGTAGATCCACCTGGCTGGGCAGATCTTTGACCAGTACCTGGGGCCTCAGTGGGAACAACAGGTCGTGCTACCCTCCTGATGATAAAACAGTAATTGGGGTCAGTGGGGTCTCTCCCATTGATCTTTCTCCACCACAGGAGCTCAGGCATAGCCTCATCACATGATCTTTTTTGGTGTCCTGGTCTGAAAGAGAAGAAACTTCAGAGGTTCACAAGGGCGGGTAGTTGGAAACTGCATGACGTGAGCCAACTTAAGAACAGGTCTCCATGAAAACAGAGCGGGAAGCCGTGGTGCGGAAGGGAAGGATGCTGGCAGGAGATAGCAGCAGCCCCTTGATATCGAGGGAGCACTAATGAAGAGAAGAAACATGTCAAGAGCCAAAGTAAAAAAGCATCAGAGCCCACAGCTGTAGGCTGGGGACCTATTTTGTTTTGAAAAGCTGTCCACCTCCTCCGCTGAGGAGTATTAATTAGCCAAGCGGAGAACACCAGCGAATATGCTGACCAAGGTTTGACCATTGTCTACAGGAGAACAAAAACTGATATGAATGCTTTGGGAAAAAGGGGATACAGCTGGAAAGCAACATAGTCCTGCCCCATGGCACTTGTCTGTCTCCCTCTCCCCCTCTTCCTCTCACCAAATACTTGAAAAAAATCTCAGAAAACTGAGGTTTCTTCCCTCCGGCAGACTGTATTTCCTCTTTATTCACAATGACTGTAATTGTATTATTTCCATAACAACAGACAGTGAGATCAGAGAGCTGCAGATGATAGGTTGGAAAAGGAAATCAGCCATGTAGATGGTCTTAACCTCTCCATGTTTCTTATGTGATGGATGGGACAACATCCAGCCATGATTCTTATGCGATGGATGGAGCAACACCTAAACTACCCCATGAAATGTCACTGGAGCTGCACCAATATTCTCCAGTCAAGACCCCAGCTCATACTCACAAACACCTAAGGAAGGAGTGGGAAAATGTGCAGCTTTTCTACAGCTGATGACAGGGCTAAATGAGATGGACTCTGCCATATACAGAGGTTGTTGTTTATTGAGCCCTTTCTGCATGCACCAAATGTTAAGCACATGCTTTGATTTGTGTCACAGTGAAGTCCATCATCTTTCTGTAAAAGGTGAAGCAGGTCAGCATCTCCCCAGAAAGTAGCAAAGAGCCTCTTTTTCTGGAGTGGCAGGGCAGGATTTGCAGTGCAAGCAGGCGGGGAGACCATACAGCCCCTGAGCAGGAGCGTCCACCCCAGCTCGACAGGTCACTTTGCAAAGTGAAAGGTGCCTCAGTTCTCTCCCACTATCATTTTGTCCCTTTCTATTCAAGGCTTTGAAACCACTTTACATTGCCACTGCAGGAGCAGGGAAGAGAGAAGAAGAGACGCTGGCAAGAGCAATCACCAGCCCCTAGAAGAGGCAAGGAGCATTAATGAACAGAGGAGAACATGCCAAGAGCTGAACTAAGAAGCAGCAGAGTTCACAGTCAGAGGGAGGGGAGCTATTTTGCTCTGATAAGCTGTCCACCTCTGCTGGAGTGAGCAGAAACAGTTGTCAGTGGCTTCACAAGCAAAGAGATGGGAGGTGCCGAGGGCTATTTCCTGACTTGTCCGCAGTCACGCAGGACGGACACATGCAGGAAGCACAGACTACACTGGCTATGTCGCCCCGTCACCTTAATACTGAACATGGACAGAAAGAGGACACCCCAAGGACAGATATGTTGGGCAGGGCAGCCTGGCTCATAAGGTGTCACTAAACCAAGTGTGGATATGGCTCTAAAAACCAGTGGTCATGGCAGCAAACGCTCTTGGCTCTAAGGTACGATCACAACGCGATACCAGCATCCATGTTGTAAGGACCGGACTCATAGGGCACCTTGGGATTTCAACCAAGGTGGCTGCCCATGACATTGGCCATCAGGGACAGCCATGGATTGCTCATGAGCAAGTTAGTAGTAGTGTTAGGTTAACGGTTGGACTCGATGATCTTAAGGGTCTTTTCCAACTTACATGATTCTAGGATTCTAGGATTTATGCCACAGGCTGTGGCTGTGCGTAACACTTATGCAGAAGCAGAATACATCATTTTTCATCCTACTGCATTCCCAATCAGAGTTTTCCCCAGCATGCCAGACACACACAATTAGCTTGAAAAGAAAAATATCTCTAAGACGCGTCCGGTCAGAGAGATGACTGGCTATTTTGTTGCTTTCATTTAGGGACTGGGTAAGGGGGAGGGGGTGAGAGGTGGTTTTAATAGCTAATTAGATAGCTTTCTCAAGCAGTCATTAGAATCTGCTAATTATCCCATGGTCTCAGTAAGAAGAAGAAAATCTCTCCCTCCGGATTATCCCAACACTGGTGAAAAATCTTCAAGGCCAACAAGTTGCCACTTTCGAACTTTGAAAATAAACGCTAGGAATTAACCTCACATTGGGATTCTTGTTGCATCATTTCTGCCTTGCAAACGGTTCGTGAGTGGGCTTCCCAATGAGCTACACCCAAAACAGATGCTTTTAAACAGCAAAGTGATGAAGGTTATAGGGTTTACTAGTCTCTATGTCAGGATTTAACGTGGGTCTGGGAGAGCAGACAGAAGAACAGGAATTGTGATGGACCTTGGCAACACCTGCACTAGCACCAGAAGTGTCTGCTGGAGATGTGACTATCAGGCCAGCCCATTTGATCTGTGTTTCTGCAATACAGGAGATGCTCAACTGAGTGGTTTGATTGAGGGGTCAATGTTGTCCCAGCAAGATCCAAGAAGATGGATACCCTGCACCCCTGCTCTGGCAGGAAGCACTTAGCTGCAGACAGCTTGACAACAATCTTGAATAATCTTATGATTTTGTGCTAGCACTTAGCATCTGAGAGCACGGATACAGCTCAGCCCCTCTCATGTAGTGCTTGTGGTAGTATAACAATGTGCAGACTAGTTAAAGCCAGGAAAATTCAGGCTCCTTGAAATATTGGCGCAGAGCCTCTTGGAAGATAGTTTTGAGCCTTCATTTTAAATCACATTAGTCATTCAATATATCTTCATCACATGAAGGATGTCCCTTTTGAGCTCTGTCATTTATGAAAGTCCATACCTTACTGCTCAAGGCAGTTTTGTGAGACAAGACAACAGCTGAGCAACAGGAATGTCAGGCCAGCATTTGCAGAAGAGCCTCATTCACTGCCCTGGATTTTAGATCCTCAGGAGTCAAAAGGCTGTGCACCCTAAGGGTTACACGATGTCAACTGAAATTCTTTCTGGCTCTGGAGAGAAGGACCATCTCTGTCTGGGCAGCCCCAGAGTTAGGAGCCCTCCTCAAAGGTCTCTGATATCCTTTAGATGCAGAGGATGGCATCACTGAGCTAGCAGAGGGTAGGCTCAAGGCTCCTTATCAGCGCATGCAAAAATTAACTCTGCCCCATCTGAATGCAGACTGGGGCTAGAAGACAAACTGGTGAATGTATTGCCTCATTAGCTTACACCTACAGACAGCTCTGAATGCTCATTTTAAAGGTTGCAACCTATTTGCCAGCAGTTTCAAGGACATGGTAAGGAGAGACATAGAAGGGGGTCACTACTGGCTAAGGAATGCCCATATGGATTTGCAGGATGGAGTTGAGAGCAACCTATGAAGATTGTAGGACCACTAGCAATGATTTGAGCCACAGAAGCAAGGCCTGGAGTATTTGGCAGGTTGTTAGAATCTTTCACAAGGACAAACTGAGCCAGCAAAGCTTATTCATCACAAAAAAAATAGCGTATTGACTTAGACTCCCCAAAGAGAAAGGCATTAAAACAAGTAAACAAATAAAAACATTGCTCCTGAAAAAAAAAAAAAAAACAAAAACAAAAAAAAAAAAAAAAAAAAAGCTTTTTGATTTAACCCCCCAAAAGAAAAAGGAATTAAAAAAACCAAAAAAAAAAAAAAATTGCCCCTGAAAAAAAAAAAAAAAAAAAAACAAACAAACAAAAAAACCAAACCAAAACAAAACAAACAACTTAGGATTTGTACTGTGTAAAATGAGTTACAAGTCCCCAGAAAACTGGGGAATTCAGGTAAATAGAACAAAAACAAGGTCCTACTTAGGAACCTGGATGGAAGAGGGGAGCTGGAATTTCCCAACTCCGAAGAAAATTGCTCTGTATTTTTTATGAGCACAAGTCGAGACACTGATCATTCTCACAACCGAGGACTGATTCTCCCCATATTCTCTGTTTGCTGCACTGAAGCAGAGAAAGAACAAGTATCAGCTCATTAACACCTTCTTTTTGCAACACCCATGAGTTCCTGGGGATTTCCCATTTGACTGCTCAGCTCAGGAAACCTGAGGAGATCATGACACAGGAGGGAATGGCTGCAGGCCAGAGACAGCTTCATGACCTGAGCAGAAGAGCAAGAATGGTACTCCATCACAGACAATAAATCAAGACAAAATGAAGACTGAGGGTATCTCTGGGAGCAGCAAAGCAAACCCAGAGCCAACCTCAGAGAAGACTTTGAAAGCAAAGCACAAAAAGGCTGGGACAGAAGAGAGAGCAGGTCAATGCTCTGTGAGACCATGGCTGCTCACCTTGCCTTCTCTCCTTCAAGCTCCCCAGCAGAACCAGGGTAGCTGCAGGAGGTGGTTCAGGTTGTCCCCAAGCAGTCTGACCAACAGCCTTGCCATCGTCTCCAAACAGGCATTTGGGTACGTCATTTAGAGCGCTCCAGCCCCAGGCTTGAAATGGCCCATCTGTTTGTTTGCAGTCAATATGCAGTGGTCCTCAGAGAAGACCAGGAGGAGAAATCAGCTTTGGTGCCACTGCGTTCTGCAAAAGGAAACGAGGTCTGCAAGGAGCAGAACTCTGAGGGAAAAGTCTCCTGGAGGAGCTTTAACATTGAAAGACATAGAAGATCCCAGCCACAAAGCAGGGATGGAGGGAGAGGAGACCAGTAGGGTGGTGTGAGGGTGCCTAAACACTGGTGCTGATGCAGGCGAGCTGGTTTCTGTTTAAATGTTTCATGCAAGGCTAAGCCTGGAGTGTGATTCAACCTCCTTCATTAACGCCTGTGACCAATTCAGCACACTTCCAAAACGTGGGTGACCCAGACGAGTTCTTGTAAGACCATGGACTTTCTAAACTGGGCTGTAAGAGGAGGAAGGGAGAGAGCTTGCTGAATGCTCTCTCCCTCTTTTTTTAAATACTCGATCAACCTGTAGGCTGAGAAAACAATAAAAAAAATATAGACTCCATTAAGCTACTTAGAAGAAAAATCACTGCCTCTGGATCGTTGAAGCCTGCCAATTTTCTGCCAGTCGCACTGTATTTGTTCTACTCTGAGAAAGAATGGAGGAGAAAGGAAAAAAATAAAAGACTAATAACAGAAGAAAAACAACTGTGTGAAACACACTGAAATAACAAGAGTTGCTCTGATTGCATTTCCTAGCAGCTAGTCCTTGCATTGTGGTCTTCAGAAGAGAGACCGTAATGCAAATATGTAATGAAAGCAAATATGAATCATAGAATCATAGAATGTCCTGAGTTGGAAGGGACCCATAAGGATCATC
>VXBL01001348.1:352641-400769 GCA_013400195.1 Aramus guarauna
TGGTGATTGCCCAGTTCTCCAATCTATCCAAATCTCTCTGCAAGGCCTCTCCACCCTTGACTCAATCAACGGTTCCTCCCAATATGCACCTCACCCCCATCCCCACCCAATAAATAAATAATTAAATAATTCCTGAAAATGGAGGGAGAATAATTTGTCTCTTCATGAGGTATGTGTGCTTGGGGGTAGTATTTGCAGCTGGGAAGGAACTGAGATTTCCTCCCCATTCACACCAGCTCCCTCCACTGTTGTGGCAGGTGAGGTTTCTTCCAGCATCCTCACATTGACACCAGCCTCTGCGTCCCAGTGCCGTGTGTTGTTGAGGTCCTGGCTTATCCCTGGCTTAGTGGTTGGTGTAGGGGAAAACATCTCCCTTAGCATCACACTTTCTAGTAAAACATCCACCAATGACCTCTCTGAGGAGGGTCTTCTGCAGTACAGCGTTAGGTGGTCTTTCCTGTTTGCCTGAGAGACTGGACCTTCTGATGGCGATTGAAGCACCATGGACATGCCACTGTGTACAAAACTGCCACCCACCCCACAAGGCAATGGCCTGCCTAAAGATAGTCCAGGGAACTGTGACAAGACAGATCAAGGTCAAGGCAAAAATTTGCTTATGAAGAGGGATTAGCAAGGGCCCCGAGAATGTACATTTCAGAGAGGAGATGAATGTGAAGGGATGATAAAGGTATATTAGAAAATGATAGAGGGATCTTTTGTTCTTTCTGCCTCATAACACAAGAAAAAGGACAATTTTACAAGAAAAATGGAATTTAAAATGGGGAAATATAAAGCTGTTACAAGGAACTGCTTTTCCCCTGTGCTGTATCATCGTGGGAACTTTGGGGGCAAAAAGCCTACTGAGCCAAAGGAAGAAGTCACTTCTAGGGGAATACTCAGAGGGCCACCCTACATGAAAATTTCTGCCAGCTGTCTAGTTGTGTGCCAGTCACACAACTAGAGAAAATTGAGGATACATTCAGGAGATAGCAAAGGCTGCTTCTTCAGCCTTTGACAAAGCTGACTCGCACTCTTCAGGTCCATGCAAGAACAAATCCTTTGCCCAGACCCACAGCAGCAGCCCATGGTGGTGCACATCTGGTAGAGTGGCACACAGGGAGGCATTTGCTAGGAGCTGCAATTCATCTGTTGCCATTCCCTCACCCCTGGCTCCACCAGAGCTGCAGAAATTATAGGAGACAAGAGGAGAGAGGATTGTACCAGGGGCTACATCCAGCTTACAAATCACCCATCGAACCATTCCCTAATGCACAGTATAGCCCTCAGATGGAACCAAATCACAGTCTGTACATGAAACCACATTTTCCAAACTTTCTCCTGACTCTTGGTGTGTTCCCAGCACAGAAAAAAAGAGCCCATCTCCCTGCGTGAGCCAGTGGGGACAATGACTGCTGACATTATGTGTCAGAAATCATGTAACAAGTTGTACGGTGCTGCAAAGGAAGCAACAGGGTATGGTTTGCAACCTTGGATAGAGATTGATGTACACTCAAGCGGAGAGCCAGCTGCCATTAATATCTATCCTTTGGCTGATGCAATGACAGCAGTTATACTGGATACAGCCTCCTCTGGTAGAAAAGGACAATGGTGGGCAGGTCTGGAAGAGATAACAGCACCAACAGGTCCAAAACACTTGGGCTGAAAACCACCACTCCAAGATATTTCCATCCAGCTCCATCCAGGCTTGCTTTTGCCATCTGGAAAGAGATCCCTGCAGTGACTTGTCCCTCCTCTAACATGTCACCAGTGGGGTACATGCTTTGCCTACCCTCCTAGCCCTCAGCCCCTAGTTGTCTCCAGGCGTGGACTGGATAATTTCTCCCAGGAACCAGGAGGAACTAGGGGCGGAGATAGGTCACCACCCTTCTATCTTTCAACTCTTAATTTCCACTAGTTTCCAGCTGCTCCTTCTGGACATTTCCTATTCACTCCTGCCCGGAGGTGGCTGGAGATTGTCACAGCACAAAAAACTCAAATTCTTACGCAAGTCTGAGATGAAGCACCGTGCCTGCAGCTTCTAGCTCTTCTTCCCAACAGCCCCATGTCCCCAACCCCTCTCAGCCCACAGCAAGAAGGAAACCTCCCATCTGATACTGAGGGCAAGCCTCAGGCAGCATTTCTCCTCTCTATCCTGGAGAGCCATGCACAGAAGCCAGAGAGGCTGGCCAGCTGGGACAGTGTTGGCAGCGGCAGCCTCCAGGCATGCAGAGAAGTCATCGGTGATGGAAAAACAGCAGAACAGCACTGGGTTTGGAGGAGGAGAGGACAGCTCTGATAAATTCCTCCTCCTCCCCTTGCCCCTGCTCAGTCAGCGACTCACCGAGCTCCCAGCTGCCAGTGCTTGTCAGGACATGGGGCCCCAGATGGAGATTGCACACCCAGAGACTGGGATGGGGAGGACAAGTCAGCACCAGCATCCAGGGGTGACCCAACGCCTGATCCAGTGCCTGGCACTGATCCCACATGGATGAAGGGGGTCTGCTTCCCTTACGGGTGCCTGCCATCCCATGAGCTAGCCCTGCCCATCCCAGGGGTTGCGATGCTGCCGTTTGATGGTCCCACTCTGTTTTTCTCCACGTCACTCCACAGACATCTGTTCTCTCCTTCTGTCATGAGAAACCGATGCTCAGACTTTCTGCCTGGAAGATCAGGGCTTGTTTTGGCCTTCTCTAGACCGAAATAATAGCAGCAGTCCTACGCTCCTCCCTTCCCACTGTGCTGGCAAAAGAGGACTACCAGTGAAAGAAGAGCAGAGGGATATTAAACCAGGTCTCTGCCGGATCCCCAAATACCTCTGTGATGCACATCATTGCAAAACACCCTCGCCCACGTGGGGAGAGCGCAGTGGGGGAAGAGTATTTGCGGAGAAAATGAGAGTCAACATCACAACTGGTTTCTGGGGAGCTGCGCCCCGTGGTTCCCCCGAAACCAGCTGCCAAATATGAAGGAATCTCTCCGCAACATCTCACCCCCAACCCCCTCCTTCTGCCCTGCATTGTCACCCCCCAGTGCAACAAGCCAAACGTCCCCCCTTTTTCTTTTATCCCCCCCNAGCCAAACGTCCCCCCTTTTTCTTTTATTCCCCCCCCCCACCGCAAGCAAACAAACAACTCATTGCCAGGGGGAGAAGACCACAGTGTCTCTCGGCGATGGGCAAAGCCCCCCCATGAGGGTTCAACCTGCGTCATTCGAGTACTGGGAAAGAGGAAAACAGCAAAGCTCTCGGGGAGGAGAGGTGTGCCGGGGATGGGGAAAGGCTTGACATTTCTTGAATCTAATACAGATTACATATGCACGAGCCTGAATGAGACATCCCCTGCCAGCACCTCCCAGCCTGGCAGAGGTTCAGGTGTCCCCTCGATTCAGGTCCTGGCATCCAAGTCTCCACCGTGGATTATTTTTTTTTTCTTTTTCTTTTTCTTTTTTTCCTTCTCTTCTCTCTCTCCCTTTCTGGAAAGCGTTGTACTACGCTGGCAGCCTGCCATGCTCACGTCTGCCTCCCACTTCATCCCCGTCTGCCATTGTTTCCAATCAGTTTAGGAAACAGCGCTGAGAACAATTAGAAAAGATAACGAGGAAGAATTACATAATTACAGGCCACCGCATCCAAAGCATTTTTGCAGGCTGAGCTCTGCCTGAGGGAGGGAGGGGGACTTAATCACACTCTGTCTTTGCTTTAACTTGACGGTCTTACCATCATCACCACGAGGTACCTGGATACCTGAAAAGAGGTCCCTTCTGCAGCTGTACTCTGCAAGTTGCCCCAAGAACGAGTTTCCCCCAAAAGGATAGTTGTCCTGGGTTTGGGAGAGAGGAATATCTTTCTTTCTCCCACGCCTTATCTGTCTGGGGGAGGTTTCAGACTCAGCCCTGCCCAGCTGTCTCCCTGGATCACATCTGAGCAGCAGACTGCACCGGCGGCAAGAAGGAAGATGCTCAAGGAATTAATCTGCTCTCGAGGTCCCCGGTGAGGCTTATGCAATAGTCCCCAGCTAAGCGAGGCTCCGATGTGCCAGCAGAAAAATATCACGAAACTGCAGCAAGTGGAGACACCGAGAGCAGCTCAGCACGCTGGAACAAATCCGTGTTCACGGTACCTGCACTCTTCTACCAAAACCCTTGTCCCTCTGACCAGGACTCCTTGTTGCAAGGACCTGCAGTTCTGGTGGTGTGCACACCCCTGTAGCTAACACCGACTATACGCCTGAGCTCTCCTCTGCCCCTCCTGTCAAAGTCCCGCTTGATAGTTCACCTGTGTGGCCCAGGCCACCCATTATTTCAGTGTTTTTCCAAATTACCTGCCCAGTGCTGCCGTGACACCGGAGTCCACATTTCTCCAGGCGGCTCGGAGGTGAAGCGAGGAAACCCAGCACTGACTGTCTGCTGTTTGCGTTGCTAAACACCTGCCTAATTTCACCTATCCGATTCCCTCATCCCTCCCGCACAATAGGTTCAGCACCTGCCACCTCTTGCATTAAAGCTACCAGAGAATATAATGCCAGGAAAGGAGACATTTACCCAGGAGAGCACTGTTTTGAATGCTTTTCTTTGGAGGATTTCAAAGCAATTCTCCTATCATCATCCTTGCGTGGCTGGAGGCAGGGACCGCTATGTGAACTGATATTTGATCTGGCTTCAGAGAAGCTCTAAGCTCACTGCATCTTCCTTGCCATATTCGGTGGGGTTGATTTGCTGCTCAGCCGTTATTTCTGGGAGCAGAGAAGCATCTTCTAAATGTAAGAATCCACTTATTTGGCCGTAAGCGACTCTTAACAAACATCAGAGTAATTAAAAATCTCCCAAAAGCATGAGATCTGGGAAATGTCTTTGATACTTGCTCCGACTACGAATGCTCTCTCATCCTGACTCAGTGTGTCACAGATGTTAACTGTGAATTCCCCTTCATTCTTTAACCTCCTGAGCTCAGCAAATCCACCATTACCACGTCCTTCCTGATCTAGGTGTAATTCAGAGCTTTTGAAATTAAACCCCTTTCATGACACCTTTGATTGAGACGTTCCTGCAGAAGGACTCTAGGGCTTCTCTGTTCGCTTTTAAGATGCAATGAAAGTGAGGAAGTGTCCAAGCTTTGCAGGAGGGTTTGAAATTTGAAAATCAGGCATGGGAAGCAGCACATAACGCGTGGGTGTACAGATGTTCATATGAGCTTGGAATAGGAGCAAAAGAGCTGGAGTAGCAGCTTCTTGGAGGTTCCTTCTCCAGCTTATCTGATGGACTCCTGTGCTCCCCACTTATCAGGTCTTGCTGGGCAAGTGAAGCATTAAGAGGTCCTTGCACAAAAATACCCAGGCTATCATGTAGCCTGGGTATCAATCAGACAACGCATAGAAAGCCTGGGGAAGTACCCAGCTAAGCGACACAGACGTTTCCAAATGAACTCATCTGAGATTCATCATCACAGTCAGTATTCAGTCCTGTTACAGTCATATTACATAAATTTAAGGTAACTTAGGAAACTAGTCACCCCCATGCTGCTGCATCAGGCAATGGCATGAAGGTGGCACCTTTGGAGAGCAGTTTAGATGTAAGATAGAGACAGACCACGTCTGGACATACTAATGGCTCTGCATTGCCCGTGAAAGCCCAAGGCTGGCCCAGCAGCTCACTTAGGTGTCTACAGTAGGTGGTTCTATGTTTCCTGAGGATGTGTGTCTCAACCGTTGCAATGAGGAATATACGGGGATTGCAGCGTGCTTAACTGGGAGGGGACCAGTCTTGCTGAGGAAGTCAGGACTGGGACACAAGATGCATTACTCATTGAGTAAAATTATCAGTGTCTCCGTGGTTTTTTAGATAGTCCATAGAGGGTTAGCTTGGATTTCAGAGAGCACCTAAAAAAACAACTCAGTTTGAACACTCCACTTTGAAATGATGACATTAACCGGCCTATTTTGCTGTGTTCCCATCCAGAAACCAAGCCTGAGTAGTCACACAAGTTTGGAGATACTGGTAAGATCTTTAGAACGGGACTGAATTTAGGACTGAATCATATATTTAGGGTTCCCCAGACCCACTACAGATGCGGCAACATGCTCCACCTCTTGCAGGGAGGAGTTTCCCATGCAGAATTTGAAGCACTTGGGATGGGTCTGGGAAAGAGCCAGGGGACTTCCCAGGGAAGGGACAAAAGCAAAAGTGGATTAAACACTCACGCGGGGAGGACTCTGCATTTATGAATCTGCCTCTGTGACTGAAAAGAAAATACAAAACAAAACAAACCAGGAGGAGGGTAAAAATCAAAAAGCCAATGTATGAAACATGGGCTGATTGATCTATAAGAAAAAAGTTTGCACCAGTCATCAACGACTCTTCAACACGGCTGCATGGTAACAACTATCACAGAGGCAGGGTGGAGCAAAACCTAAAGCCCCTGTCCCAAGGTAGGGAGACAGGTGAGCGAAGGAGGATGGGGTCCATTTTTGTCTCTCAGAAGCACTCCTTATGGCACTTGCTTGATTTCCCATTGTTCAAAAGATGGCCTTCGCCATTGCCTCCCTGTTCCCGAGTGCAGCAAGGTGATGGAGACAGAGTCATTAGATTAAGTGAACGGCCCCAGGGAGGGACCCCCACCCTGGTGCAGAGCCCTTCAGATGCTGACAGCATCCCAGTCGGGTGCCTTTGGGAGCAGCATTTCCCTGGAATGTTCTCCACTGCTCCCTTTGGTGACCAGCACCTTGCCAACATCGTGACTCTCCAGATCCCACTCTACCAGGATCCCTACAAGCTCTGCCCTGTTGCTGGACCACCGGGGAAGGGGCCCCTACTTGAGCAGCTCTCCCAGAGCTGGGCAGCTTCTGTCGGTGCCTTCCTGGTCCCAAGGGCCCATCTGCAACTCATCGCCCCAGGAGAGCAGATCTCCAACAAAACAACAGGAAAAAAAAAAAAAAGAAAAAAAGCATTGAGGGGGGAGAGGAGGGAAAAATGGGTTTCAAAACCTGGACACATCAAGAGACTGTTTCCATGGCAACCTCTCATTCCTACAGCAGCTCAAGCCTGTTTTAATCAGTAGCAGCATTTGCCAATAAAGTCTGCTGGGGTACGCACTTCCTTCAAGTGTATCTGCACCGGGATGGATGGGACCATGCACCCCCAGAGCCAGGGGACACCTTTGGGAAATGACGCTGATTAATTTTGCCATGGGGTTTTGGAGCCAACCTGCCCCGTGCCACGGAGGGAACGCCGGGCAGTGGGCTGGGCATGCACACCTCTTGGCATCATCTTTATGCTCGCTTCCCCTTCTAGAAAATCTCAATCTGAGCAACTTCACAGCCTCCTCAACCTGCTATCAACAAGCTTAGCCCTTGCAAAGCTGCCCCAAAACCCGTGAGCTGCCAGTGCTGCCTGCAGGCAGCAAGCCGTGGTGGAGGTAGGAGTGGTGGGAAAGGTCTGGAGGCAGCTGCTGTGGTCGGTACCATACGGTGTGCGCCGACGGGGCTGTGCAGAGGTGGCAGGCGGAGGAGGTGAATAGCTCAGTCCTCAACAGTGGATGCAGGGAATCTTGTTTTGTTTTTTCTTTTTTTTTTTTTTTTTTTTTTTTTAATTGGTTTTTTCCACTGGTCTAGGTCAAGTGCACTTTGTTCTTTGCTACCTGGAGCCTGCAAGGTGCCAAATTGCAAGATGATGCCTCACGGCAGTTTTCGTGTTGTTTGTAATGCTGTTAGTTCCAAGGAGTCCGAGAAGAAAATGTTTAAATTCAGGTTCAACTCCAAAACAGCCGGTCTGGTTTAGTTGGCTTAAATCAGCTTCCAGTTCAAGTTCACCTCAACTCCGCTGGCATTTTGCGGCGTAAATTTAAATAGTGTAACCCAAGCAATCAAAACTGCCTAATGCCCTTGGCCGCAGATCTGAAGGAGCTCTGCAAAAAAATTCCTTGAGCAGAAAGTGTCACAAATCTTTATTCAAAATCTTCATGCTCACTATTTCTACAGCATCTGTCATATTGGGGTCTGGATTAAAACTGGACAGAGATTTTGATTTTTACACAGTTGTCATCCAGCAACACAGGGTAAGTATTACCCACAGCAAAAAAACTTCTCAACAGTTTTTAAAAGTTTGAGAAGTTTCTTTGTTGAATTGAAAAACGAAGATGTTGATATTTCATTTTTGAAGGGATTTTTTACTTCTTTTAAAAATTACAACAATTAAAAAATATCAAAGTGAGGACAAAATATTTCATTAAGCTTCAAATATTTAACTGGACCCTGTGTTGAAGCAGTACATGCTTTTGTTGTTTTTTTAAATGCCTTTATTTCAACAGAAAAGTGGAAGAAAAATGTTTTAGGTCAATCCAAAGATTTTTCGATGTGTTTTTGCTTTCAGCCAGTGAATCTAAAATCAATTATTTGTACATGTTTAACTCTGATCCATGAGGAGGACTTCTCCAGTAATTCAAATAAACATAAATTGACAGTAATCTCACTTTGTTTGGGTTTGCTTTCTGCAGATGTTCTAATGGACCAGTTTGCTTTCTGCAGATGGACCGGTTTAGCACCAGGGAATTTTGCAAGCATAAACATGGAGCAATTTTCAGGGACTGTCTCGGGACAGCAGAGTGAATTTTGAATACATTTACCCATCCTGCTTCTAAAAAGTTTCTACAACGTACTGCATAAACAAGCGGTCTGTCACATCGGACCACCACAGCCCAAATTTCACAGGCTTGCAATGAAGTGCCCTGACAGAGCTCACTGCTTTTTCCAACAGGGATCACCCAATGGAGCTGATGGGTGCTGGGCTTAAAACGACGGGGACTATTTCACCGCACAACGTGCTGTCAAACCATGAAGCTCCCTGCCTCAGGGCATCCTCAATGTTCAAGGTCTGCGTGGCTTCGAAAAGCACGCAGGCAGATTTGGGGAAGAAAAATCCACCGCAGGCATTAAATACAATAGCAGCATATAAACCATCCCAGCCGCTCCTCGTGAATGCCTCTTCCCCCACTGGCAAACTCCGTCCCTGATGCCTCCGTGCACCTTCACTTCAGCTTCTGCTCATTGTAAATATTTAACAAAGATTGCTCTCTCCAGAGACCCCCCTCCTCAACGCCGCCTCGGCTGAACACTGTGCATCTGAACGCCAGCCAAGGTTAACAAATTTGAGTGAAATGTCACGGCTTAGCCCTTCCTTCCTTCTCTGGCACCCTCCAGAGTGTAGATTCATGCTCCACAAGCCACAGGGTGTTGTTGTATTTGTTTTTTCTTGCAGGGAGCTATTCCCATTTAATGCTTTGCCTGACAGCTGCTGTGATTAATAGGCGATGTGCCAAAAGCCACATACTATTATTATTATTATGGCAACATTTAGAGGTCATAACCAAGAGCAGGGTCCCATTGTGCCAGGCACTGTACACTGTTGGAAGTGGTCCCTGACTGAGAAAACCTCCATCTAAGTAGGTATTTCTGGGAATGGGGGGTAAAAATGTACAAAAACCTAAGCGCTGTGGGTTTTTTCTAAAGTATCATGCACAAGGTAAGCAGTAGAAGAGAATAATTGTCCCCCAACACCCTGACACCCAACGTGCTAGACCATGCTGTCTGCTAGCTAGGGATTAACTTTCATGCATAGTCATTCTACTATTGCACAAGGTACATGCATGGGTACAAGAGTTTTGGTCAGCGGGTTAGATTGTGTCTGCAAGGTTAGACTAGGGTATTCATGAGAAACAAAAAAAAAAAAAAAACCAACCCAAAAATCAAGGGGAAAAGTCCAAAACTGTTAGTCCGTTTTAGAAAGTCATGCCTTCAGTATAGACTTCCTATTTCATCCTGGAGAGCTCAGCTTCTCCTCTCTGTGACGTGCATGCTAACAGAACCTTTTTAAGACCCACCTCTTATAGACCAGTCCATGCACAAGCTGTTTTGTTCCCAAGTGCTGTTACAGTGTGATTCCTTCATGACAAACACGAGCCCCTTTCTGCTCTCTCAGCCTTGAATCTCTACTGGCAAGGGATGGACAAGTGAGCTCTGCTACCTCCTATCCTCTCTCATCATCCTCTGCCCTTCCCACCTCATGATGGCCAAGACCTAGCTCTTGATCTTAGCTCTGTTATCCAAGTGGAGGTCTGAGATCTGATGTGATCCTCTTGTCATCTCACCCGCTCCAAGGACCAAGCTGCTTTTGTCTTCATGTACAATGCGGGGGCATATTCCGATCCAGAGTAAATCCTCTACTCAGGGTTATTTCCAGTCTCACACAAAGGAAAAATAACTGAAAAGAGTGGAAGGGGGAAGGATTTCTGAAAATGCATATTGCAGGACATGAATGACTGGTATGTTGCTATTGACTGGTGCTCCTTCCTATACCCAGCAGGAATAAATCCTCCACTATCACACAGCACTGGGTTCTCAGTATCTTTTTTTTAATAAGCAAGAGCCACCTTCACTTCAAAATAGAATAAATAAGCAAATAAGAGTGAGTAGCACTACAGAAAAGCTGCCTTGGATCCTGGTGGGATATTACATTTGCCCAGGCCTGTCAAACCACATAAGCTTGACTTCGCATAGGAAATTACATGACGATACACAACGGCCGACTCTAGAAAGAAATAAACTTGCCCCCCAATAAAACCCAATTGGTCTGCTTTTCGCAGTGCTATCTCTGAACTAACCAGTCTGAAACTGCCTAAAAAGAGTCCGATGTGCAATTTACACTATAGCAGAGGATAATAATTTCACTTAAAGAGGAGAGATCGTCAACTGAATCAGAAAATAGTTACATCTGTGGAAGACAAGTTTAATAAGATAACAGTTCCAGGAGAATGCAGTACATAATGCTCCCTTATATACTTCTGCTTTAAAAACAAACAAACAAAACAACCAAACCCTCCACAACTCCCTTCAGTGCTACTGCATGGAATCAATCAAATATCTCCCACATGGACAGTTATTAACTGTCCCTTGTTTGTGCAAAGGACTATCGAATAAGAGCTGGGCCTTGGAAGTACTTCTGAGTTATTGGCTTTTCCACGCTTATGAAAAAGTCATCATGTTTATCGGTGTAGAAGGAAAAAACCTCTTCTTAAAAAAAAAAAGAAAAAAAAGAAAAAAACCAACAGCTTGAAGGCAAGACCATGTGGCATGCTAGAGGAGAGGGGGAAATGGCATGCAGAGCACAAAGCCATCCACAGCACAACTCTAGCTAGCAACAGCCTGTGGAAATCCTTTCCCTTTATTACAGATGCAGCTAAATAGCGTTGAAAGAAAATGAAAACGAACAAGAAGCAGGGATGGTTTTATCAAACCTCCACAAAAGTTGAACTGCTCATGGGAGCTGGATTTTTTTTCCCTTCTGAGCGATTCGGCAGCGACAGAAAGGATGATTTCTCCTGTGCACACCACCCATAATTCCATCGTCGGATTTGATCTTTCAAAAGCAAGCTTCAATCCCCACGAATAAAAGCAACTGTTTGAAAGAGATTATTCACCTGCCACGTAACCTAGACAGGAGGGAGCTGGCGGCTCGCAGCGGGTTTGTGATAGACCAGCCTTTACCCCTCCAAGTCTAGATTCAAGCAAAGACATCAGTAATGAATTTTCACCAAGTGCTGATAGGAAAGAGGGTATCTTCAGCTCTTCCTTCTCTCCGTGTCCTCCTCACATCTTGAGTATTAACTACAGCCTGCACTGTCCCTTTCTCCTATGGCTGACACGTTTTTGCTTTTTCTGAAGGAGCAAAAGAGAGATTTGACTCGAGAGGGAGCCTTGTTTATTTTGCTCCTGCATGTAACTCTCCAAAGGCAAGGCTCCATCTCATGGTTATTGGAGGCCTCATAACTCTCCTCCCACTCAGGTCCTAGGCCATTTGTTGCCTGCTCTGAGCTTCCTTCCCTGCTACTTGACTTTCCCCCAATTACCTGTGTTACAGACCTTGGAAAGAAACAGCCAGTGATAACCTTGGAGATAACTCTCCGTTTTTCATCTACTGGGAGGAGAGAAAATAGCTTTAAATAAAAATGGAAATTTAAAGTAGAAGGAGGACAAGAGGTGATAACAACACCAATGTTCTGCTGTCAAATAGCTAAGTGTACCATTTACCCTTCATATAAACCCATGAAATAGCCAAAGGCTTTTTTTATTTCGAAAAGAGTCAGCAATGAATCCAGCTTCAGCCCATCTACTTTGCTGGTGCTCTCCAAAACGTGAGTGATGGAAACAATTCATTGCCATCAGCAATCCTGCCTTCCCATCTTCCCTCCAGACAGCCCTACTCAAGTCACTCACTTCACCCTGCTTTCCTCCTCTCCGGGCTAGCAGGTCTCCTTTCTGGTCCCAGGGATGATACAAGGAAGCATGGAGAAAAGAAAGGAAGAGGGCAGTTCCTCTTCCATTCCCAGGAGACAGCAGCCACCTCCACGCACCTAAGATGTTTTGCCCAAAGCAGAGTTAGCACTGCACTTTGCACAAGGAAGTGGTTCATCCCCATTGCATTAAAATAATGGTAACACCCTGGACTAGTCCCGTGATGTAGTATCCACCCCAAACCATACGAAGTATTTCAGAAGAAGGAACAAAACCTGCACTGTGGACCACATTAAAAATTCATTGTGGAAATCTATAGAATCATATAATCATTTTGGTTGGAAAAGACTTTTAAGACCATTGGGTCTAATCCTTAACCTAGCACTGCCAAGTCCACCGCTAAACCATGTCCCTAAGCTCCACATCTACACGGCTTTTAAATAACTCCAGGGATGGGGACTCCACCACTTCCCTGGGCAGCCTGTTCCAATGATTGATAACCCCTTCAGTGAAGAAATTTTTCCTAATATCCAATCTAAACCTTCACTGGTACAACTTGAGGCCATTTCCTCTTGTCCTATCACTTGTTACTCAGGAGAAGAGACCGACCCCCACCTGGCTACAACCTCCTTTCAGGGAGTTGTAGAGAGCAATAAGGTCTCCCCTCAGCCTCCTCTTCTCCAGGCTAAACAACCCCAGTTCCCTCAGACGCTCCTCATCAGACTTGTGCTCCAGACCCTTGACCAGCTTTGTTGCCCTTGTCTGGACACGATCCAGCACCGCAATGAATCTTAGATCTTAATGATCTAAGGCCGATCTCCAATCTCAAGAGCAAAGTTTAAAATTCCCTCAGAACTTTTCCTTACAACACACACTACTGGAAGCTGGGAAAATGAAGCTGGCCCATATTCATACTCTTCTCCAGGCTTCTGCTCGCTGTTTGGATAGCACAATGGGTTAGAGTAGCCGTACAATCGAACCAGGCGAGCAGCACTCACAGCAACTGTGTGGACATGAAAGACAACGCTAGCTGTTACTGAGTCACTCTCAGTCCAGATGATGGGGATCACCAAGATGATGAGGATCACCAAGCACCTGGAATAGCACAACTTCCAGTGTAGACAAGAAAAGCTGTGCTTTACCATAAGTTCAGCTTACGTTAGCCTGAAATCAGACCTTGTTCCACAAGCTTTTTGGTTCCAGTGAGTGGAAGCAGAGGAAATCCCCAGGACAGCATGTCTAGCTGAAATGTCTAGCGAAAGGGGAGATCGGAATTCCCTTGATATGCAAGAGTTTGTCTTCCTGAGTTGTTTTTTTTTTCCCCCTGTGTTTTTTCCATATGTGTTCTTTGCCATGGAGGATGACTCTGTTGTCCTCTTGAACCTGATATCCAATACATCTAGGCTAGAAAAACACATTTTGTGTTGTGTCTTTAGGGAAGTAATAGGAAAAAGAGAAAATGGAAGAAGCTGAAAGCACTGGGAGAGGGAGATAGAGGAGCAAAAAAAAGTGAGGAAAGAGGAAAAAATTACAGCTGTGTGCAGGGGAAAAAAAAAAAAGCAATGTAATTAGCAGACACCTACCCTGACGCAAATGAGTCCTGTTCTTCTAGGCAGCTTTCTGGGGAGAGAAGAAGGGTCAGGGGAGCCAATTTCCTGCCCTCCTTCAGTGGAGCTTTCCAGTACCAAGGGAGCAGAGTGTAAGTTGAATTGTGGAGATTCGCAATGCCCACATACCTCCTAAACACCGGATTCTGCCTTCCGTGTTGGGCATTGCCTGGGAAAGCTGGAGGGAACCCTGGGAAAAGGCTGCTTAGTGCAACGGGCACTGTTGTGCTTTCTCTTTTTCTGAGCCAGGCATGGAAGTCCTGGGAGAAATTCAGGAATCCATGAAACTTGCTTTGAAAGAAAATGCAGCTGGCTCTCACATGGGGAGGGGAGAGCACCACCTTCTCTGACACTGAGAAGTTGGCCACAAAGTTTTCCCATAATCCCAACCTATATTTATTGACAAAATACATATATTCGCCTGTTGGAGGAAAGAAAAGACTACAGATATTCTGGGCCAATTCCACAAGGAGTTTATTGTTCTGCTGCCCATCAGTCCTTTCAGGAAGAAAACAATGAACATCCTTCTGGACCTCGACTCAGAACAAGGAGACGTGCTGGTACCTCATTCCAGCATTTCAGACGTGTATTCTGGTATTTTTTTACACACCAGTCGTGGGTTAAATAGACTGCACAGCAGGACTTCTGTCCTGTTACACTGTTACTTCCAGTCTGACTATCACTGCGGATGTGAGCACCTTTCCATTCATAAGGAAAGCCTTGTATCCTTCCTTGAGGATGTATATTTAATTGCAGCAATGGCCAACAGCAGATGCCAAGGGAAGAGCGGAGGAAATGGGTAAACGTACAGCAATATGTGCCCAAAATACTCTTTCCAAGAGTTGCAGGCTGAAGGATGTCTCAATTCAAATGTAGAAACTTTACAGTTAATGGACCTCCATTGATTTCTTTGCTACAGATTTGTCTGGCTGCTTTTTTGAACTCAGAATATGTCCCGCAGCAGGAAGTTCTACCAGTCAATTAGTTTTTGTGACTAGAGAGATGGCTTTTTTTCTCTCCTCTAGAACAAGTTTCCAATTGTTTTGAACCTGACATCTGCTAGTTCCCTGAGAAAGTCCCTAGTTCTTATATTGGAAAAGACAATGAACAATTGATCTCTATCCGCTTTCCATGGAAATGACTCCCCCCATCCCCCAAAAAACCCCATCAAAAACCGACAAAAAAAATCAAACAATGCTAGAAGCTGGAGTTGCCTATTAGGAGACCTGTCTCAGTTTTTAAATCATCTTTAATCCATTCAGTCTTTATATCATGCTTCCATGCTTGCTGTTTTTTTAAACAGTTGACCCCTCCATAACAACAACTGCTTCTTTATCAAAACCTCTTCTCCCCCAGCAAAAATTTACATCTTTCACTGCCAGGCTCTCTCAGGACTTTACGGATGACAGATGCATCCCAGTTATACTAGAACACTTTCAAATTTCAGCAGCAAAACCTAGATTCAGACCCCCCTCCTCACTAGCACAGCTACCTTGTCTCTCTCCCTCTTGGTTCTGCACATCTATTATGCGCATTTTCATTAGGAGCATTTTGCAAGTGATCTGTTGATTCATTGTATTAGAATTGCAAACAAATGGTATCATTTTCCCTGCACGCTCTTCTTTGAGAATTCAGCATTGATTTCCCAGCATTGTCGGGCTACTTGACTGACACTTCTGGTTGATTTGAACCCTTTAAGATTTCTTGCTGAAACCACTCCTGCTCATCAGCTCTTCTCCTAGGACTCAAGAGCTTGCAGGAGCTCACACACCTGTATTAGTTTACCCAGGCCCCACATCTCCCTGTTCTAGAAGTGATTTGTAATGCCGTGCCTTGAAATTGTAACGTGACAGCACAAAGTGGGGAGCAAGGGGCCAAATTCAAATCTATCCCTGATGTAATTCTATTGACTTCAGTGCTTGCTGCGAGTCAGATGGGCATGTGCATTTTTATCACATCCAGACCTTCAAAGGGCCCTTGATGCTGTAGGCAGTCAATGCACTATTTAATCCTTCCAGTACTGGGATTCTTTCTTTTTCTTGTGTGTTTTTGTCTTTTTAATAGACAAATGTGAATGTGCGATGGTTTCTGTTATATCTGAAACCACAACAAAATACTTTCAACTGGTGTCATATTCTTTCCTTGGGTAGAGATCCCTGTTAATGGGTCTCACACACCTTGACAAATATTCATGGATCCTGACATATCTGGCTTGCATGGAAAGGTTTAGGATCTTTCAGAGGAAAACAGAGGGACAACAGTAAACAATTTGCCCACGTTGCATAGTAGGCTCTCTCTGATTGCAGAGTTCAATGCCAATAAAATGATCCATGGAAACATGGCACTTTCAAAAGTCTAAGTACCTTCTCATTAGAGAAGAAAACAGGATAAAACACCCATTCAAGATTTGTACAGCTGCCTCAGAAATCAGCAGGAATTTTTGCACTGTCTTCAGTGGGAGCTGTGTCCTTCTGTAAGGTTCTCGGGACATTTCAGTGTATTCTGCCTTAAAAGAATGAAGTTTAGGCATCTTCAGTAGTTAAGAACCTTCACACTCCTATGAACCTGGACTATAATGTCAGAGATCAACTCTCCTTGCAAATGACCAATTAGGGATGCCAAGATCAAATCCAGCTACTGATCCAAGACTTTAAAACAAAGCACCGGAGCATCAAGGCCATCTGCAATCACTACCAGTGCAGAATCAAGACATCTGGTGGGGAAAAGGGCCTTTGGATGCCCAGGAGTCAGGATGTTAGGCAGGAAGCACAAGGAAAGATCTTTTTACTGCAGGAAGCAATCTCTTCAAGACAAGTTGTGGTGGGTTGACCATGACTGGGGGCTAGGTGCCCACCAGAGCCATTCTATCACTCCCCTCCTTCACCAGACAGGGGAGAAAAAGTATAACGAAAAGCTTTGTGGGTCAAGATAAGGACAGGGAGAGATCACTCATTATCGTCATGAGCAAAACAGACTGAACTTAGAGAGGAAATTAATCTAATTTATTACTGAACAGAGTAGAGGAATGAGAAATAAAATAAAATCTTAAAACACCTCCCCCCACCCCTCCCATCTTCCCAGGCTCAACTTCACTCCCAGCTTCAAACCTCCTCCCCCCCAGTGGCACAGGGGGATGGGGAATGGGGGTTACGGTCAGTTGACCACAAGCTGTTTCTGCCGCTTCTTCATCCTCGGGGGAGGACTCCTCTCATTGTTCCCCTGCTCCACCATGGAGTCCCTCTCACGGGAGACAGTCCTTCCCGAACTTCTCCAGCGTGAGTCCTTCTCACGGGCTACAGTCCTTCATGAACTGCTCCAGCGTGGGTCTCTCCCACGGGGTGCAGACCTTCAGGACCAGACTGCTCCAGCGTGGGTCCCCCACAGGGTCACAAGTCCTGACAGCAAACCTGCTCTGGNTTGGCCTTGGCCAGTGGCAGGTCCGTCTTGGAGCCGGCTGGCATTGGCTCTATCAGACACAGGGGAAGCTTCTAGCAGCTCCTCACAGAAGCCACCCCTGTAGCCCCCCCGCTACCAAAACCTTGCCATGCAAACCCAACACACAAGTGAAATTATTTCAGACCTTTAAAACCAAATTGTGCACAGCCCTGGAAAGCACACTGATTTGGTGCTTACCATGAGGTCTTGAAGAGGAGACGATTGACTTGTTTTCAAACCCTTCCAAATGTCCTCCCTTTACTGACTGGATAACTTCATTCAGCTGGACTCAGAGTGGTCTCATGCAGAGACCTGAGGGCATCTCAGTGCAGGAATGCGAGCCCTTCTCTGCCCATCTGCCTGCCACACAGATCTTCAAAAGTCTGGCCCAGTGCCATTAATAATGATATCTTCTGGGTGTGTTTCTCTTCCGACTGGCTGATTGATTTTATTGCTGTGGCAGAGAATTGCAAATACGAAGTGCTCAGTGTACCAGAATGACATTTGTGTAACTTATATTGTAAATACTTACTGACACGCTGACGTTGTTGTTAGTGTAAGAATGTGAAGAGGCTATTAATTTCATTATTGCTTAATCAGCAGTGAGCACTACTGTTCTCCTCTCCAGTCCAGCTGCTTGGCTGGTGAGTTGTCCTCCAGAGAGGATACTGGGAATGCAGGACCGTGTTGATGATGCCAAATGCTGGTGCACGGTGGGGCACAACTCCACACAACATCTGTGCACATCTGGAGCCTAGATGCCTTTATGACGGCTGTCTTTATCAACAGGGTGTCTGGAAGATTTCAATAGCATCCCCGCCTTGGGCTGGCTCTACGTGGAGAAAGGGCCTTCAGCCTTTTCTTGGTTCCTCAGATAAGCATCAGAAGTTTTATTTCTTGTTTTATTTTTCCTGCCTTCTCTTTCCTGTCTATTCTCATCCTTAGAAAACCCTGCTACAAATCTGGGAAACTACTTCTCAGCACCGGAATAACTCAGCCTTTCCCAAAAGTCATGTGCATCCCGGACAGAAAAGACGCAGTTTCACCCCTTCTCGGATACGATTCTCAAATCTATAAGAATGTCTAAACCTGTGGAATTTATGAACATCAATGTCTTCCTTGTTTATTTTATCAAATGTATTCTTTTATACACTCTGCCAGAGTTCATCGTAGGTCATATCCAGAATCTCTCAGACTCCAAGAAGTTAGAGCAGGAGGGGAGAAAAAGACCTGTAAAGTCATCTAGTCTGACCCTCTGTTAGTGCAAGAAGAAGGAGGTTCCCTTGGGTAGACCGGGGCGAAAGGACACAGAGAGACAGCTCTTGTAATGGGAAAACTATTAGCCCAATGAGTTGAAAAAGTGACAGACTGATAAGAAGTAGCCTAAGTATGAGGAATAACTTCCTGACAGCAAGATCTATCAGACTGCAGGAGAGAGGCCCAGGGGAAATGTCAGGAGGACCAGCATTCAAGCCACTTAAAACAGAACAAAACATATTTGGAAGCAAACCTGCAATGACCAGGAGACTAAACTAGCTACAATATCTTAGCAATAAGTCTTTTCCATAGCTAATAATTCATGAGGAGATATCAGGAGACACAAACAATGTCCGTAGAGGAATGCAGTTGACTTACCCGACTTCACCGAACAAGCGTACAACTGCTACAGTTTATATGTCTCCTGGGACCTGGTGCGGCTGAACTAGGCTGATCAGAAGGATTTGCAAAATGGCTAGAATGCAAATCCCTACCCAGTACTGGCCAGAAGCAGCAGCAATGCAAGATTTACCACTCCACAAGTTCTTACAGGTAGAAAAGCTGCAGCAGTTAAGGCTACAGGACTTCTAATTTCCAGGTGACCCCAGGAAGGCAGCGAGTATCATCCAGTGGGTATTCAAAATTAAGCACCAGTCTTTATCAGTAGAAAGCCCTGCAGGAAAGCCTCTGCCTGACCCCTTCCCACAACTTTCACCTAGGATATCGAGTGACAACATAGGCAATTAGAAGCCATTCATCACCACAGCGATCCCCTGGGAGTTGACCCATCAAGGACAATGTACTCATCAGTAGCCTCATGCAGGTCATGCTGATTCCAAGGATCAACTAAAGATGGTTGGGATCACATTACCCACTCCTAGGGTTGCACCCTTCCTGCAGAAACAACTGGGTTAGGAGATGCTGGGACATCAGACCCAGAAAGATTGAGTGCATCTAGCCTTGGATATTAAAGAAACAAGGCCTTCTTGTGTACACCATAGCCCCTGAATCAAGACTCACGTTCTTTTACTGGTTCTGCCTCTGACTCACTGTCTGACCTTGAGAAAGTCATTTAATCTCTCTGTGCCTCAGGATCTGCATAAAAATAATTATTATAGCTGATGTTTTATGGGAAAAGACTGCTACCGTATAAAACATCATTCTAAAATGCCCTTTTCAAATCCTTCATTAGAAAAAAAATTCTACAGGGGGGCAGAATTTCAGAATCTTATTAAGCCTTTCCCAGCATCTCAATACGTTTGACTAACTCTCAATACACACTATGCTACATTTAGATCAGAATTTCAGGCTACGAATTGTTCATAAAATCTTCTAACTTATTCCAGTGGCAGATTCAAGTTCTGATGATGAATTGTATATAATTAGTTATTTTGTCATTTGCAAAGATAGCTGGATAATAAATCACTGTTTCCAGCTAGAAAACTTTGACTTAGCATCTCCACTCCTTCTTAATCAACTTTTGAGTCATCCATTAGTTTTTCATCCAGAAGCCCTTTTTCAAACAATTGTCAAGCAACCAAAATTTTTCAGGTAAAAATGAAGCTGAAGATTGGGCAGTTATTGTCTTACTTAAGGAAAAAAATTCCTTGATTACTGTCAGCCAGGAAAAAAAAAAAAAAAATATCAGCTTGAAGCTTATATTCTGTAAAATAAACATTGCTACAATTTTTCACCCTGTTCCAAGCCCTCCAGACAGAGAGCAAAGGCAAGGTTTTGTTGACAGCACTATTTGCAAGAACAGCTTTCCTCTCTCTGTTTCAAGTTATGATCTCTGGGGAAGATGGTAAGAAAAAGGAGGACTTTCTGAATCTTTTTCATACCACGTCCTTCCTCAGCTGGCCATGCATGGTGCCTCTGAGAGGAATAATCTTTAGCATCCTAATACAGAGTGCAGAAGAAAATGAAGAGACTGATCTGTTCAGAGGGCTCCACTCTGTCCTACCAACCTATTTTTTCTCTCTCATGGCACAAATTATTAAGCAGATCTTTAGCTGCCACTCATTCCAACTGCAGAGACAAAAGTCTCTTCTGCGTGAAGCCACCACAGCTCAATCAGTGTCATGCCGCCGCCCGTCACTCATGTATTACCCACTTCATTCATATTAAAGACCTGCTCAGATCTGAGACTGTAAAACACCTTGGCATCATACGCTTCTCACACAGAAATAACAAAAGAAAGAGGTGATTTTTTTTCATCTGGTTGTTTTGGAAGTTGCATGTGACAGCAGTGGTGGTTGCCAGTGTTTAGTGGATAAAAAGAGTTGTTGCTGTTACAGGACAGAAAAAAAACAATTTTGTTTGTTTGTTTGTTTGTTTGCATGAGTTATATCTTCAGTTTTTAAAAATCAAAATACTGATATAACAGCTTTCTTATCACAGCTTGAATTTCCTTCACTGAGTTGCTAGTGGGATCTCCTCTCCTGAGGCACTGGAGGGTTTCTGAAACTCTGTCCTTGTCTCCAAGCAAGCCCCTGTGTAGGACAACCAACAGCCAGGCTTGGATGAAGGGCCATCCCTGTGCTCCACACTGCGGAGAAGGTCAGGACGACCAGCCTTATTAGAAACTCAACTTCGGCAGAATCAAGAAAAGTCACCTCAGTGCTGAATGCAACGATCTTTGCATTGAGCTCTGTCATCCGATGACAAGAGGATATTCCACCTTCAACCCAAGATCTGCCTAGTAAGACCAGAGGGGATGTCAGAGGGAGCACAGAGGAATCCAGCATTAGTGTCCAGAGAGTGCAGAGCATGCGCATGAATCCTAATGGCCTGATAGGGAGGGAAAGTCACGGCCAGGGTCACCCTCAGTGATTACACAAAGTCCCTGGGGCGCCCAGCGGGGAGGGAAACCTCACGTTGAGGGCAGGTGCATTTACGAACTCTTGTGCTCCGTATGCTCAGCTCTGTTTCCCTGTGCTGGTCCTGAGTTTAACCACAACAAAATAATTCAAGTGCCAAGAGTCTCAGGGCAACAACTGAAGATGGAAGCAACCTGCCAAATTCTTCAAGAACTCTTCCTTGGGCTAATTAATTGCTGGATGAGAGGTTACCTTTACGAGAAGGCCTGATGCTTTTCTCATTGCTCTCTGTGCAAGTCCCTCAATGTTAGGGATTTAGAAATGCACATGGATACCACCACCACTGTGCAGCTACTTTTTTCAAGGAGACTGATACTCTGCAACAGGCAGAGGCAATAAGATCGCAGCAAGCCTACCCTGTTTTTCCAAGTTCAAAATGAGCTCTCAGTTCATTCATATGCACTTAAAGCCTGGCATCTTTAACATGCCTGAAGGTTTCACCATCTTCTGAGATTTCCACTTGAATTACAGCAGCAGTGGGAAAAGACTGAATGAGTCACAGTCTGGAGCTCTGTCCTCCTCCCATGCCGTTGAATCACAGACAGATAACCTGATGAGAGGTTGTGCATCAGAGAGCACAAGGCAGCTGTGATTTGAAACGTGCCTGACGTCCAGTACCAATAACTCAACATTCAAAGCAGTGGGAAGAAAATTCAGGTACATCTCAGGCACAAGTCTAGCCCTGTTTTCTGCTCTCTTGTCCTGAGAGAGATCATGAGTTGTTATGCCACACTTGTAAGATAACAGAAGGACATTGCACTCTAGTCATTCCCAGGGAAGGGAGCTACCAATGGGTCCTCTACATGAAGGGCAGGAACATGGGGTAATGGAGGAACACGTGTAGTCTTGGATGGTCCAGAATCCCATAGAAGCATTCCATGGACTGCCTCAGCCCATGGACTCCCTTACTCATCCTCCATAGCTTCACCCATGAGGACATTAACTGTTGAAAAGAAATACTCTAATACCAAGCTGGAGGCCTGCAAGGCACACAGAGATTCATGTTTCAAGGCATATGCCAACCCTATATAGACGGGTCCAGCCCTATGTAGGCAGGTCAAGGGGAAATATTCCCACAGGTTGGAATATCTCATGACTCCTTTCCAACAGCTTTCTTGCACCTTCTTCCGAAATAAAGGCTAGAAAAACACCAAATAAGCTGGGCTTCAGATCCGGTCTGATTCTCTATTTGGTCAGCAATGATTTCCACCCCGTGAAGCACTCATCTTTATAATGGGAATTTTGGTCAGGGGGATGGAGAGCAGAGAGAAAGCAAGAAACTGACACTTCTACATGCACCACATTCTAATTGGGGTCAAGGGATGCAACAGTTGGAGAGCAGCAAGTTATTTTCTGCATCACTGGCCTGTCAAAATATGTTTCTGCTCAGATATAAGGAAGGAAAAGGACAGAGACCAAGAACAGCTCCCTGTCAAGTCAGTTCTAGGAAATGTGGGATGCCAGCAGTTGCCACCATGAGCTGGGCTCAGCAAGGTGCTTCACACCCTTTATCCTGGAGACAGCATGGAGCTAGGAAGGTTAATGGAGAACCTCAGCCAGCCACAAAAGAAGGGGGAAGGGCATTTGAGGCAAAATTGTCCATAAATCATTTTCATAGGTAGCTTTGCTCATGAGGTAATATGATTCATCTGTTGACATTTGGTGACCTTTGACTTACCAAGTACTTACCAAGTACATTTACCCAGTCCCAAAGGCACCAGGGGTGAAGGCTCACCCTTGCATGGCCAGGCAAGTTTCCCAAGGTCCAGAAAATTCAACCTCACCCAAGTACAAAAACAGAGAAGTTCCCACCCAACTCAACTCAAGAGAAAGACTGTGAGCCAGAATCCTCACTATAGGACTGGAAAGTTAAACATCCATGTTCCAGCTGGTCAAATGGTATGAGCCTAAACTCTAATATGGAAAAAGCTCTTCCTGATGATGGGAACAGACAGGACCGCTACAGACTCAGTGTGGACATAGAAGAAGAAGAAGAGAGAGAAGAGCTCTTCCTCTGATGATCACTGTATTTCTCTGCTTTGGATGGACAGTATTATCAGATCCCTTCCTTCATTTGCTGTGTGTCCTAAGCGTGCCCATTCCAGCTAAACAAACAGAGCAATTAAGGATATCTTCACTCAGCAAGAGTGAGACCCCTACCCAAAGCTGCAGCCAGCACAGCAATGCTAACTCAAGGCAAATTACCCCACCAAGGAGCTTCCCTATGAGAACCGGGGGACTGAAGGACTGGAAACAAGCAGGGACAGGAACAGAAAGCTAAAATCCATAGGAGACAGAATATGGTCCTATAAAACCAAGAAAAAGCATTTATTTGGGGCTATCACACAAGTGCGTATGCAAGAGAGGGGCTGAAGTGGTGATTCCAGAGACTGATATGCCTGTGCATACCCATGAAGGACCCCTGCACTGCACTGCCCTAACGATGTGATGTAGCCTTGATCCAGAAACATCGCATCTCGTGCTAAAAGCACAGCTCAGTGTTTGGTCAGACTCCTCTGCTGACATTTCCCCTAAACAAGCACCCCAATCTGATGCCCTCCCCATCCCAGGAGATGCCTGAGTGCCCACCATGGGCCAGGAGACACCATGAGCACAGTACCCAGCTAGAAATGAACTCCATCCCTAGCACAGCACACACAGAGATGTTCCCTGTGTACAGCTCTTTATGAGCCTCCCTTCCTCATAAATCAATGATGAGGCCCCTTCAATTGAACTAATTCTAGATGCCGATCTTGGGATGAATTATCAATGTAAAACAGCAGTGCAAGAACAGGGCATTTGCACACACTGCCAGCCCCAGTGGCTCACTCGCTCGCTGCTCACAAATGTTTTCAAACAACGACATGTGAAGGGAAGGAGGGAAGGGCCAGGACCTAAGGGCTTCCCTGATGGGATCCTAAGGAGCTCTTGCTGTGCTGCTTCTCACCTGCTCAAAGCCCTCAGCACCATCCACAGCAAGTCCAGGAAGTTCTTTGGATGCAAAAAGTCTCTTAAGACTGTGTTAAGGTATCGCTTGTATAAGGTTGAAATATCACCAGACGTATGTGAGTCAGAAAGATGCTGCTGTTGTCCAGAGAGACATCCAGCCACCTCAACCCATCCCATCACCACAACCAGGCGATGAGATAATGAAAGACCAAGCATGGCCAAGAGTTTGATCATGGAGGTGTGGAGCAGGACAAGCTCAGAGCTTCCTTGGATCAGTCCTATCTCTGACCTGCAGAAACACCTACCCTCGATGGACCAGCAGCTGAAAACAGTATTCAAGCAGCCGGTTCAACCAGCAACTCCTGGCTCCTCCATCCCATCACTCTGTCTCGACACAAAGGATCTTCCCTGTCTCATATCAACATGCCGCCTCGGAAGGCTCGGAGTGGGATCACATTGCAGGAGCACAGAAAGTCAAGCAGAAAGCAAAGCTGTTCCCACGTCTGCTCTTCCCAGCAGGTAGGTGCGAGAAGCCCAGCCATGCAGGAGGAAAGCTGCAGACAGAAATGTGTCAGGCCATGCTTTATTTCCTCAGGAGTTGGCACAGTTGGTGGGGAGGATTTCGAAGAAAGGGAAAAAAAAACAAAAACAAAAACAAAAAAACCACCGTAGTGGAGATAACTGAGATGTGAGCAGTGGTGCAGAAAGCAGGATGGAAGCAGGTGAGAAAGAAAGATCCATACCTCTCCTCCCACAAACACTCTCCCAAAAAAAGATGCTTTACTCCTCCACCACAACCTGCAAACCACCTCTCTCCAGCACGGGCAGACATCCCCAGGGCTGTTCACTCCAACACCGAGTTTCAACGGGACCAGGATTTTACCCGTTCAGTTAAAACAAACACAACTGCTACACGCAGCCCAGACACACATCCAAAATAAACGCTTCCATTGTGAAGGAACTGGCACCTCAGCAGCTGAATCCCTCACTTTGAGATGGGCTGTCTGACCTGCAAATTCAGGCTATCCCACCTGTTGGTTTGGGATTACCTTCCCTCTCCAATTAATCCTTGGCGGAGCCATCAGCTCCTCCACGGGCTCATCCCCCTCCCGATGCACGTGCTCCATCCCTGGCAGTATTTCTCAAAGACTTTTTCTGAATATCCCTACACCGAGCAGTCGCTCAGCTCCAGTCCTCTGTGGACTATCAAATTTTCTTCAGACAAGAGTCTAAATAAATAAAACTGAAGGAATTGTCTCAGTTGAAGTTTTAGGGTAAGAGTTTGGTCCAAGGCTTGTCTCCTGTCTCCAAAAGCAATCAGAGCTGAGGTTTTTATGGCACAAGGAGCAGGGGAAGTGCAGATTGATTTTTCCTCCAGTGCTTCCAGATCCAGGCAATAAGCTTGGGAAAAAAATCTCGGCAGACACATAACGCCCTAACACCACAGTAATGAGGATGGGAACAGATGATACAGCCTTACAAATCAAAGCTAAAGGCACCGGCAGAGCTGGTCAAGGTGGTATCAGTGAATAACGGGCGGGTCATGCCTTACAAAAAGAGTCCTGTAGTTATACTGCGCTCACTAAGAATTCAACCCCACATCAAAGACACTTCGATACAACCACCGCGGCCTGATCTTTTTTTACACAACTGCCATTAATTCATATCATCAGAACATTAGTGACAAGACTATTTTCCCAGTCCTTGCACCCTTACTGTGCTTAATGCCACTGCTACTGGAAAGCGGATTTATTTACTACATCCAGTTTACGACGTGTTTGTTCACATCTGTGCCGTGACCCTTCTGCTTGGAAAATCAGCAGTTATTAGAGGTAGCTAAAATAAAATAAAATTGCCATAGCATAATTAAACTGTAATCATTATTGAAATGTGACCTAAAAGAGATTCCATCTGTGTGATACCCTTTATTTAAATACACACATATATAAAATATTTAAAAATAAATACAGACAGATCTCTTTCTCTGTAGGTGTAATTATACAGCTACATCATTTATACACAGCCACACTGTGTATATATTCCACAATGCAGCTACAGTAGGCGGTATATGCATGAGAAGAAAGTTATAAACTATATTTAAAACATGATCATTACTCAGAGCATTTGACACCTCAAGTATCAAGAGATACATTTGCACTGAAATCATATTCTGTTTGCTAATCGCTCAAACGCACGTTTCCTATGAGCTTCCCCTCCTCGACAGAGGGTCCCAGCAACAGCCTCAGCTATCTAAAAAGTCCAAGAAACATTTCCTGCTCGTCAATTAATAGCAAAGCAGAACTGCCTGTGCTCAAAATAATAAACAAAACGAGTGCAAATTCCTCTGAGCAGCGGCTGGGTGCTAAACCGCTGAATCAGCTGCTCCGTAGCACCGAGCAAAATGTAAAGCAGCCATCAGAAAAGCACTTTAAAAAAAAAAAAATAATAAACCAAAACAAAACCAAAAAACTAACCCTCGCCTTCAGAACAAAATCAGAGGAGGCAGCAGCAGGAGCCCATATCGTAGCATCTCTGCTAACAAATCCCTTCATCAAATTTGTCTGGTTTGTGCACGCGAGGTGAGCATATGTCTCTGTCAAATACTTCTGGTGGAGTCGCGTATAGGCGAGCCGTGCGTGATGCCCAGTTTTCACTGCTCTTTATGAAGCGGCCAGAGGAGAGGCCATTTTTAAGTGCTGTTAGCGGGATGCTGCTTCGTGAGTGCTGGTCGTCGCGCGTCAGTCCAAGGCCGGAGCCTGTGGGCGTTGGGGATGTTGTCTGCAGCCCCCTCTGAGGTTGTACTACTGTCAAACAGGCGGCTGCATCACCCAGACACCTTGCAAAAAGCAGCTTTTGGTGATCCTGGTCTCACCAGCTTTGTGCAGACAGATGCGATGTGGTCTGCTCGCTTGCTTGGCATGACCTGGTCTCTCCACACAGAGTAGAAAAGTTGTTTTGGCCAAACCTGTAGGATGTCATCTCCGTGCTCCAGCAAGGACGCAAGCTGTTGGAGGAGGCACGTTCATGGGTCCACCTCAGGCCCATCCTTAGCTCAGCTGAGGTGTTGCTGGGATAACCCTGTCCTCAGTTTAGCATCCAGCTCAGCCTGTCTCTCCCAGGCACCAGCTATAACCCTGTGGGACCACCAGCCTGCCCATCCCACCAGCAGTGATAAACCCTGGGGCTGGGCATGTAGAAGAAGCAAATGAAGATGAGGATGGAGCTTGCAACATTTGCAAACAGAATCACACAATACGATGCCAGCAATGACAGGGGTTGGGATTTGACCCAAGATGTCCCTTCCAGTCCTACACCTCTTTGCAGCATGGCAGAGTTCTGCTCTCTGACCCTTCAGCAAGTCCTGATGTAGCAGTGTGGGGTGAGAAGAGTCATTCTGATTTGGAGCAGGGCACATTTGGGAGAGGACACTGATGTACCTTCTTCCTTGACCTGCTTTGATTTGAAATGAAGCCAAGGAAGAAATCAGGAACTAATCCAGCAGCTCTGGAAATGAAGCAGATAGAGAGTTTTGTTTTTCATTACAAAGCCCCAACTGTGCAGAAATAACTGCAGAGAGGTGACTGGCAATGACCCTCCGGGGAGAGCACGAATGAAATCATGGTGACAAGGGACTCTGAAAGCCATACAGGACGACTGGAATAGGGGAAGTCATGAGAAGTGATAAACTGCAAAAAGGATGAAAAAGATCCCGCTGTCACACCAGAGGCCGAGAGCAGAGAAAAATGTGGTTGTCCATCAGCGCAGAAACAGCCCTCAGATCAAGAAGGCTTCGTCTTCAGAAATCAAAAAGCACAAGCACGTGAGTAGAAAGACAGCAGAGATGTTCCCAAAGAAAGGTGGCTTCTCGTTTGAGCAATTCTTTTGCAAAGATGATTTTAGGAAGAGCACAGAGGGAAATTTCATCTCAACCTTGCAGATTTTGCATCTCCTGGGAAAATCACTGCTCTTAAGAAACAGAAATAGTCACAGGGCCACGCGTGTCAGGTGGTTCAGGCAGTGAGATGAAATGATCAAACTGTCCACTCTGGCCTTCAAAGATGTCTGTCTTGTAGTCGGAGAACAAGAGACTCCAGGAGGAGCCTTGGGCTCCTGGATGCTGTGGTGGCAGAAGTGTTGAGGAGACACGAAACTGCACCACGAACTCTCCAGGTTGAGGATGTTGTGTTTGAGACAAAAGATCTCTTAGACATTGGATTGTCAGGATGGGCCACCAGAATGATCACAGGTGATGCCAGCGAGATTTGCAGGCCACTCATCTGAAGCCTGCCATGGCTACAGAAACACAGGACTGGTGAAGACCCGTGAAGTTCAGCATCCATGTGAAAGGTCCAATTCTTAACCAATATGGCATGTAAAGAGGGTATAAAACACCACCGCAGAGGCCCTCGAATGGCTGTCTGAGCACCAAGCCTGCTTTCTCTGCCCGCCTATGCTCTGAGCACTCAGTACAGCTTTCCTCCTAACTTATTCATGATGTTCTGGCAGTCTCGCCAAGTTCACCCCAACTCAGCTCATGCAAAAAACAAAAGCTTGGAGCGTTACAGAGGGCATTTCACCAGCATGGTGGAGGGAGGAGGGAGTCCACAGCAGTAACGCTGCTTTTCCAGAGAGCAATACAGCTCCAGGAGTTGCAAGGGGCAGGGAGTGAAGGTTATGAACTCCGGCCAGCTTGTAGCTGCCTCTTCTGGGAAGTCAGGGCCTCCCACCCGGATGCAAAAGTCAGCTACAAGCAGAAGGGTTTGAAGCGGAGCCACTGCGGGGAGCTGTTTCCAATTGATACTCAATAAGCACAGAAAGGGATCGTGCAATCAAGCTGCAGCCCTTCTACCTCCATTATCCCCGCACATGCCTCCTCGCATGCACACTCAGGCTGAAAAGAAAGAAATGTGCTCTCAGCAGCCTCCCTTGCAGAAANTTTTTCTCTACCAGTCTGGCCGCTGGTCTCAGGTTATTGCCAGCAGCGCTAGTGCACATGATCAGAGTTTGCATCCTCCAGATCAGCAGGTATTCATGCAGCAGGGAGAAGTGTGGTCACCTTCTCCCTTCTTACTGCTCCAGTGGAGGTGGTGTTCCGACTGGAAGGGAAAGAGGCATGGAGACTCACACGTTGGGGCTTTGCTAATTTCCTACTTTTTATCCCGTCGACAACCCTGGGAGATATCCTCTCATGTCAGCACTGTAAGGAGGAGATATAACAAATGTGATAATGCCAGATGCTGCTGATAAGAGACGGGGAAGAAGCAGGTAGGACTGCTTGCTCCTCCCTCAGGGAGAATAAGTGAGATAAAATTGCCAGCTCAGAGCAGCCTGCTACCTTCACCGTGAGGACCCCGTTTCCATTTAGCGGAGATCCTCTCCTGCTATCATCCGGGGACGCTTAGCACTTACTTGCAGCACCCCCAGAAAGATCTGCCGGATGTTCAAGAGGGCAACACAGTGCCCATCCCAAAGAGGCCCTGACACAATGCATATTTTTAATATTGTTAACAATAAATGTTTTTGGGTTAAGGTAGACACAAAAGGAGTAGAGGTACAAAATTGCCTTGGGGCGGATTGCCTTTAGTCCTTACAGAAAGCATCCTACAGGATAGACTTCAGGGCCTTGCTGCATTTCATTCCCTGCAGGCTCTGCCCTGAGGGGAAGGCGAGGACGAGGACAGTGCCCCATGGCCACGGGCAGCAATGGTTCGGGGTCACCACCCCACCCCACTCTGAAATCCAGGCCGTGCTGCACCCTCCGGTGCAGCAAAGGGGAACCGGGAAGGGAGCAGGTGATGGTAACCCAACACTGGCTCCAGCTGCCCGGCTGCAGCAGGAGATCGGCAGGGTGTTATAAATAACATAATCACTGGCTGGCATGTGAAGCTGATGGGACAAACACATACATTGGTCTGGAAGCAGGGGATGGATGCATGGACTGAGATGTGGTTCAGGGTAGATCAAGTCCAGGATGATTCCAAATCTTGTGAAACTCATCCCTGCTCTTGGCCAGGCTGCTAGGAATTATAATCCTTGAATATCTTTTTTTTTTTTTTTTTCAGGGAACGTGCCATGATATTAACCTGGTTCTACAAATTTAACTCCCTTGCATCTCCAGCCAGGAGAACAGACATGTAATTTCCTGGCTTTGGTGAAGAGCTGAGAGATCCAACGCGGAAAGCACCCTCAAAACGCGGAGCATGTGTGTGCGTACAAGGGCACGCTCACTGCCACCTTCCTGCAACAGCGGTTGGCAAACACTGACCAACCTAAAAATCAGGGAAGGAAGGGTATGACTTCTCATCTGCCTTCTGCCTGATTACCGAGCTCCATCGGGACTACCCCTAACGTGCCAGTGAGGTTCAGCATAGCTGCCAGCTAAAATAAGTCTCCTCACGCAATTTAAAAATACCCCTTACTCATGCCAACGATAACTTTCCTCCATACCACAATAACTCTGTGTTTACAGCTATGATTTCTCCATGCCACAGACCCACGTATTGCCCCCCACAGCAGATCCAAGAATGCCCATCCCCATACAAAGTGAATTTGTTACTTTAATAAGCTGCGGTGAAACCCTTTTCTGCTCAGGAGCGAGTTTCAGCCACTCGACCACAGATCCACGTCAGCATGGACAACGCAGGGTTTCTCCCCCCGCTCCTTGCTAGAGATGACAGGGCAAAGTCTCCCGAGGGTTAACACAAAGCTACAACCACTTCCATTTGAGCCGTAATTGAAAATCAATAGGATTGGTAGTTTGAATGCTCATGTGCTTAAAGGAGAGGTCTAGGAGTCAGAAGCGGGAGTGATTTCTTCTCCTGGCCCTGATCTGAAACAAAGATTTTTTATTTTTTTTTTGAGTTTTCTGGGCTTGTGATCCAGCACCAATAAAATGGAGATAATCCACTGTCGGGTTGTAATTCACTAGAGCTTAAAAAGTGCTGAGGCACATGGGTGCATGGGATGCACTCACAGAGAGCAAGTTATTATTAAATATATTGAAGTGAGAGGCAGCGAGGGATGCCGAGTCTTCCTTTTTTTTTTTTAAAGGAACATCAAAGAAAACTCTGCATCAGCAATCTTTGCTTCACTCAGCTAATACCAAAAAGCAGCAGCACCAGGACACCCAAACTGAGATCAGCGTCCCGGTGTGAAAGGTGCTGTGCAAGACACGCGGTTCAAGCAGCCAACAAAGACTTTATCATTCCCGCGTGGATGAGGCTGGCTCTCAGGTAGATGCTGCTGACAACAATCTGTGTGGAAGGGACTGTCCATGCTCCCCTCTCCAACGCGTATCCCGACCTCTCCAGCTCCACTGATGTACACAGATCTTCTCACCCAACAAGCATATTTCAAACTCCTAGCTTGCTCCCACCGCCCTTTCCCTGCTCACTTCTTGTTGCTACATGACCTTTAAGGTCCAGAGAGGGAGGAGTAGCGTGGACGGCTGCAAGAGGCATATCGCACAGTGCTCAGAGCGTCAGGAACATCCCTTGGGAAGAAGCCCACCTCTGCTGTCAAAATAATGGACCTTGCTACGCCACCCAACCTCTGCCCTGTGGTGCCTGGGCCCCCAGGAACAGCACTTCCTCATTTTGTATATTGTGGACAGGCTCTGGAAAGGAGAGATTCATCTCACTAAAGTGATGAAAGACTGTATTGAAGGTGAGGGGGGTGGAAGGTGGAATTACCGATTTGTCCTAATTCAGGATTCCTGACAAGAGGGAAGGATAAAGGTGCCACCAGTTGCATCTCCTGTCTCCCTTTGCCATCACAGGGAATAGCTCCATGCTCGGCTCCACAATCACACATCAACGAGAAGGGGGTTTTAACCCAACCAGTGTCCCACTGAGGATTAGGAGGACTTATTGCAGCATGACACGTTGTCCCTCTGCCATGGGAGCTGCTGTACTTTAATAACAGCAGCAAACAGCAGGGAGAACATCTTATTTCTTTATTACGACCCAAGCAGCACAACTCCTGTAGCAGTCAAGGTTCCTGCCATGCTGCCTGAGCTGGCTCACATCTGGTCTTCAGCTCCAGCTGCTGAGCAGCTCCAACACAGCTGCCCGGTTCCTAACGGATCCACACTTCCGCAAATCTGGAGCGGTAACACAAACCTTGTGTTCCCAGGCACAGGCAGCCTCAGTGGAAACCTTCATTTTGCCCAGCCCTGTTCACGGTATGGCTTGGAGGTGTCATTAAGAATCCAATCAATGTGACGTCATGGGTGTAATTGAATTATATGTATGCTCAGCAGACCCTTTCCACTTGGTATCCCCATTGGCTAATGTTGAATTATGATGGATCATACGCAGGGATATATGAAACATGCATGAATAACCCAAGCATGCATTTTTAATGATGCAACCCTGATAACTTCCCCCTCCTAACGAAATCAAAATGAATTAAACACAAGTAGCTGTCAATGGCATTTAAAAAAAAAAAAAAAAAAAAAAAACCTCATCATTTAAATGGCAACATGAAAGGTTCACCCGAATTGCAGTGTGACTAGGACCATTTGTTGTAATGATACCAATTAACATATCTGTCCATTTAAAGTTTCTAGTGTGAAAAGAAAGAGCGGCTTGGGTGATATTAATGGTAGGGAAGAAAGGTGACAATAATGGATTGCAGGGAGTGAATAGGACTGAACTGAATGGGGTAATTCAGATTAATTGTCTGACAATGGCTGGACAGTCCCCTAGAAGAGCATGTCCTTGGATGTAGGGTAGAGCGTGCCTGCTGGTGACATTCAATAAAATAAAATAAGGGCAAAACCTGCAAACCCAGCAGTCAGAAACGATCCAAGTCAGGCAGAGTACCCTGAACGCCAGGGCTCTTCCTTGAGACACCACGATGGTCAAGTTCACCTGAACATCCCAGATGGATGGTTTAGCTCCAGTGGCTTTTCTTTGGGACAGAGGGGATCAGAAAACCTCTTGAGGTCACCTCCATGCCTGCATGCTCTTATTTAACCGATCATGAGCAAAGAGGAATCATTTGCAGGGATGGCTTTGCATCTTGGATTTGCACCCTGCTTCGCTACTGACCTCTTACAGACCCAATGCAGGAGTTATCTTGCGCAAGTAGGCAACATGGGTCTAGATCTGTGTCCCCATCTATCAGAGCCATCTAAATACTCTTCCTTTGCCTTCTGCCCTGTCAATATATCAGTATCAATTACCTGACACTCTCTTGCAACCCTATGTCCAGGGTTAAATCTTCAACTACCTAGGGTAACACCATTCTGATTTCTAAAACCCTAGAAAAAAGGGAAGCAGCTCTGGTTTCAAACAAACCAACCAACCAACCAAAAAAACCTCAAACACCCACCCCCCCAAAAAAAAACCAAAACAAACCAAAACAAACAAACAAACAAACAAAAAAAAAAAAACAAAAACCACACAAAACAAACAAAAAAAACACCAAACCCCACCAAAAAATCCAGCCCTCCAATTTTAAAAAGTAAGTCCTTGGGGACTTCTAAAGAATTCAAGTCATAAAGAAGAAAAATTTGTTCTTACTCTGCAGATCATGAGTTTCTTCTATGTTCACTGAAAGATCAGACATTTTTGTCTCGTTGCAGGTTTAGTATAAAGCACAATGTCACAGACCTTGTTCCTAATTGCAGACAGGCTGGACACAGTAGCAAAGGATATAGTCACTAGAGATACCAGTATATGTCTCATAACAAGCTCATTAGCTCTAACACCAGACCCCATGTTCCTCAAAAACTGTCCCAGGGCCCCTCTCAGGATTTATGCCAAGCATGCTTAAGCAGCAAGTCTCTTGGAAGACCTGAAGCGAGGAAGTCAATACGCTTCATAACAGATGAGTCAAGGGTCATCCTTTGCAATTAATAGCAACTGAGTTAAATAAGTAAATGAGAGATTGTTCACCTTCTCCAAGTGGGTGGCTAGCATGCCTTACTTGCCCTTCTGCAAAAATTTGGCATGCCAAGCACTACCAGCAAATTTTGAAGACTGTGGGATCTGTGTAGATCCGTACCAGGGGTAAAGTACAATTCGCGGTGGAAACAGGGTCAGAGAAAAGCCCTTCTTTCCCAAGCGCAGCATGGTAACTCCTTAAGGGAATGACCTTGATGCCATCCTAGAGACCCTGAGGTTCACCACTGTCCTGTGCCACAACTCACGTACCTTGTGCAAGTTCAGTCTTTCTGCTGTGACGTCTCCCATGGAGATACAAACCCCTGCAGCATGTCTGCACTGGCAGGGCATTTCATGACTCTCCCCTTAATCATTTGAGTTATTTGTGTAGGAAATAGATGGGTAGCTATCTCCAGGGAGTGGTATAAGTGATGCTGACTTTATACACAAGGACATCCTAGCTAGGAGGTGATCTGGACCACTTTTTAAAATTAAATATCTACCTCTTTTGCAGGTAAAGCCACTTTAGGCATCCAAGTACATAGCCTGAATAGTTTTGCTCTCTCTGCAACTCAGGGACCACTTCCATACCTGTCAGCAGAGCCGGGAGGATAATTACATTATTGATTTGATCTGCTGGGCAGCCAAATCCTACGGCTGGAGAATCCCTGAGTGACACGTTAGGTGGCATCCACAACAGCCAGCAGAGACAACCGTAATGTCGTTTGGAGCACCAAGACTTCATTTCCCTTTAAAAAACAAACAATTTTTTAAGGAACCGATATGCATCAGGAGAGGACTGGGAGAAGACACCTGAAATGGACTTATTTCTAAGGACGCTCACTGCGCGCTCGCGAAAATGCCAGCATTTCTGATGCAGTAAAAAAAAGGTCAGTGTCCAAAGCCACATCTCAGTTTTCATGATCCTTGGCTTTTCACAACAGACAGTAGGTTTGTGAGAAAGCAGAAGCACTCTCCCTTGAAGGGCTCATTGCTGTCCAGAGCTGTGAACTGTTCTTTACAGACAAATCATCCCCACTGTGAGCACGCCTGCATCCCTTAGAAGAGCTTTACAGACTTACACTGGAAGATTTCAAGCTAAGTGGTTGTTTTTTGGTTTGGTTTTTTTTTTTTTTCCTTTCCCTTTTTGCTTTGCATTAACTCCTCTGTCATATGTAAATGTTAAACCACAGCATAACTTAGAGATGGATTTGTTTATCTTAGAGAGTCAATTCATCTTTCTTGAAGAAAAAGCAAAAAAAAAAGGGGGGAGGGGGAAGATGCTTCAGTTTCGTTAAATTTCAAAAATAAAATAACTTCATAAAAGCTGCTCAAAGATGGTCCATCACTGGGAGATATTGAAAATGCAGACAGTGGGTTTTTAACTGTTCCCGAGAAACACTCCCGTCAAACAGAATGAGGGCCATGAGGTTAAAACACAGCCATCATAACCTTTATTGCTTCATTTTTGTGAAGCCATTAACCACAGGAGGACCACAGATGTGCCACAGCTCCAGCAGCTGGAGTGAAATTCAATACCCACCTCAGAACCTCATTTATGATCAACCTGTTGGGAGGGGGCAGGGAGGGCAAAGCCCGGCATTCCTGCGTACCGCACGGCGGGGAAATCAGAGATGCACGGGGGTCTAAGAAAAGTTGCGTGTTGAAAGGGCTCAGCTGAAGCCCTTACACAAACACACAAGCACGTGTCACGTGGAAGGAGCCAGCACTCGCATCCGCAGCGTAGTCTTGCAAGGGGAAATTTTGCATCTAAAAGCAGCTGAACCCCAACAACATTCAGCTTTGAACTCACGGTTCGGCTGCCTGTGAAGCCTCCAGATGAAATCAAAGTGCCACCGCGCTTGGTGAGGGACGTGCTCATTGCAAGTGACAGTCCATTCCCTGAAGAACTCGCAGGCTATGTAGAGAAGAGCGTAGGAGGCACGTGGAGAGGAAAGCGTTTTGCCTGAGGTCATGCTGCAATCAGCAACAGAGCCAGGAATAGATCAAGGGTTCCTGCTCTGCCATTATGTCATACCGAGTTTTTTCTGACTCTTCGTGCCCTCGCGTTCTCTCTATCACCCCAATCTGATCTGGCCTTTCCCACCAACCACCTGCTCCACTTCATTCAGTTCCTTCTAAGGAACTTGCTCCTTCCACACTTTCCCCTTTCGGTGTCTGCCTGCTCTAGTTACTTGCGCCCTTCTGATTGCAAGTTCACGGGTATAAGGACCTCCTGCAACTGGAATCCTACGCCTAAGTACTTTTGAAAGTATCTTGATTGCATCTTGGTATGCCTAAATACTTCCTCTCTTCTTTAATCCATCCCATCCTCCTAACTTGAGTCTCCCCCCCATCACGCAGGTCATCATGTGGTGCTGGTGCACGGTGATGCGATGCCCTGCCCACGTGCAGCAGCAGAATTTACCAGGATAACATCAGCGCCAGCCCCAGGATCACTGCAACCGTCAGATGCGTGATCCCAACGAGAGACCAGCCTGCTCATCCACTCGTAACTCTGAATTTGCTGGCAGCGCCCTCGGTCACTGCAGATGCCATAAATTCTGCAGGCTCCCTTTCCCTTTTAAATGAGCTTAAAGTTGGTTTTGGTTTTTTGGGGTTTTGGTTTTTTTTTTCTTTTCCCCAAGCTTTCAGCAGTTTAGGGAGCATTTGTAACGACATCAAAACGAATCAATCACGTGCTGGGTCTGCTGGCAGCCCCTCTTGTCTCCTAAACCATGTGAGTTGATGTTGCAGCCCAGTGACCCCACTCTCAAGTCATCTTCTGTATATTCTTTGCAACCTTTAGGTGTGTGGACCCCTGCCTGGCCAGGTAAGGACATCTGAGCTCCACAGAAGAGGTTGGATAAGTCACCCATGTTAGAATGAAGAAAATACAAGACAGTACCGAGGACCAAAAGAAATGGCCCCATCTGAGCATGTTAATCAAATTCCAGCAGGAAAATCACGCATAAGATAACCCTGCACTGAGCTTTTCTCTTACCATAATGTTGGAGCATCTCGCAACCACTAATTGTTCACGAGACCCCTGACAAAGCAGGGAAACACCATTACCGTCACTTACAGACAGGGAACGGAGGTATAAGGGGTGGTTGCATCTGAACAAGTTGCCCTCAGCTCCCTTGATGGAGAGAGAGAGACATTTTTAGGACAGAATTCATCTGCCCTAACATTGGCGATTTCAGCCTCCTGTAGGATGAGATGTCTCCTAAAAGGTTCGATTTCTCTCACTGGACTAGAAAGGGAGTCAGCAATTCCTCCTGTGGATGGAGATACCTACGTTTAATGAGATGAAACCCCACTCTCCAAAAGGTGGGTCCGTAAAAGTCAGTAGCAGAGCAGGAAGCTAAGCTCAGGTTTCTTAACGGTTTAGTCTGATGCTCAGATCAATACGGAGAAGGACATCCAAGATGAACAAGGCAAAAGGGCCAGCCAGCAGTGACAAAACTGTAGAGGTCTGAAGGAAGCTACTTATGGGTAAGGAATGATGGAGATGGAAGAGGGAAATCTGAAATACCCTAAAGGACAAGGTCCAAGGACAGTAGGCAAGGTAGCTATTGGAGGAAGGGAACCAGATAACAGGACAGCAGAATAAATGGGGTCATACACTGTCCACAAGGTGCAGCAGATGTGAGGAAGATCCAGGAGCAACATAAGCTGACCATCCCAGCAAACATATGTGGGCAAACCTTGCTAAGACCCCATCTCCAGCCCAGACAGCGTTCAAGGAGGAACTCAGTCCTTTCCCAAACACCCTCTTACCACTCTCCGCTCCTTTTACAGTGGGCGAAATAGGGAGACTGGACAGATGAGTCCAAGATCACCCAGAGAGCTGGTGAAACTGAACTTTCTGGCAATTCAACTCCAATTCTGAACTTTGCAGCTCTACTTAAAAAAAAAATAAAAAGACACAGAAGTGGTTTTGGGAGCCAGGTGACAAGGCTGATCTATGCATCTCGGATGGAGGAGGGAACTGCAAGGAGGTAGCCAGCATGTGTTGCCATCAGGAGAGTGAAAACAAACAAATAATAGCTAGGATCTCCGCAAGCATTTAAAGGGCGGTTAGTGAAATCACCTGCCACCGACAGAATTGACAAAACATAGAAAATAAGTCACGTCAGAGTCTGCCAGAGCATCCCTGGCACGGACAAGGGGCCTGATGGCTGGTGTATATTTAGTGCCAGTGACATCATCTTTCCTAGCAGGGCTTGCCGTCTGCAGCAAGGAGAAGGGCAGCATGTCCATGACAATGTCAGCGTGAGCTTTAAGAGGAAAGCACTGGAGATTTCCTTCGCGGGGAAGAAAGCAGCGCGGAGGTAGTCTGGGCTACATCACAGAGCAGGAGACAGGCAGGGGCTACAGAGCATGATCAGGATGAAAACCAGGGAGGGAGAGGGACGGGGGAAAGAAAAAAAAAAACCACAAGAAAAATCGACAAATATAATATCCACGCTGATTTCAAGCACTGGCAGATGATAGCGTGATGAGTTTGTGGTTATTCATCTCCTGCTGACCATTGCCCCATCATAACCTGGGACTGCTTGGATCTTCTGCAGGATGGGTAGAGTTCACATTCCCCCTAGCAGGTTCCCATAAAGACAAATCATTTTTGGCACAGCAGGGCATATAAAACCTTGGTGAAGGGTCCTGCATCTGCACATACATGCATTATGTCAACAATTTTTTAAAGGCAGAGCGTTGGAGTACTAATTGCAACGGGACTTTCAGTCTCTTGCCCCCCCATCACTGTTTCGCAGCTCCAGTCTGCTAAAAAAGTCAGATTCCCCTTAAAATGAGAGACTGGCTTAAAAATTATGAATTAATAATCAATGCTCAGCTTTAACTTGCTGTTATAGTTATTAACAGTTAGCGTCAGGATGCATTTGGGACTTTCAGTATTTGGGTGTTACATTTGCATGTGTTCCCTCAGCCCAAGCTGCCTTTTCCCTCGAAATAAGAATCTCAGTCATGCAACCCAAAGCCGTATTACGTCTCTAAATGAACAGATGTAATACGCCAAGGTAGCCCCGCACCACTCACCATCCTAAAAATCTTTTCTTTTCCCACTATATTATGATAATTTATTTCACTACTGGGGCTCCCAGGTGAGTTCAGTTCTCCAGCTTCCCAGCAGACAAAAATGCTAACCTGGCAGAAGAAGTTTAACAAAAAGCCTAAATGCAGCAGTCTCATAAGATTCTTGCACCTCTCCATATATTGCATGCTAAGACAGACGTGCAAGCGAAACAGAGATACAAATTTGGAAACGTTTTCTTTTTCTGCATGAATAGTAAATTAGCTAAAAATTCAGAATTTAGGTGGGATTTGGGGAATTAATTTACATCATCACAAGGGAGAGAAGGGGCTTGAAAGCATCAAAAGATTTTGACTTTTCCTTCTCACAGTAGAAATACCTGTAAGAAGAGAACTAATTAAAAAAAAAAAAAAAGGAGAAAAGGGGAGGTGAGGAGGTCAAATAACTGTAAATGGTTGTTTCATAGACAATAAAACTTTCAGAGCTTTAAGTCCTTGTTTGTTTTGTTGAAAAAGAGAGGAGAAGCAACCAGTTTCGATTTGGCACAGGTCTCATTTTATTTCTTTAATCTTTTTGTAAATTTTTTTTCCATTCCGTAAGAAAACAACGAAATTACTTATTCTTGTTATAACAGATAGACAAATACTCAAACCTAACAGGATGCCAAGGTCCTACCACTTTGCCAACACAGAGGTGCGGTCTGAAGGGCAGGAGGAACGCATTAGCATGCACGACATGTCCTTATTGCTCAGGTTAGCTCTATCATCAACGTGTTCCCTTAGACCCCAAGGAGATAAATCGATTGCGTACCAAATCCAAGAGAAACCCACAGAAACTTGTAAGCAGTGGGGAAAAGATCAAAGTGCCTGTAGTGTGCGAACCCACATCCACCCCAGCAGATATCACAAGTCATAAATTCCCCCTGATAACCCTTAATCAACCATATGACAAATGAGGCAAACACAGGGAGATTTGCACAGTGCCGGCCGCTATGTTTAATTAGATTTCATCAGAACAGTTCTGAAAAATTAATATGACGGGGTCTCCGCCAGTCTCAGAGATAACCTTTTCCCTGATATCGCTGGAATTTATTGCCAGCCTCAGTTTTACAAAAAAAAAAAAAAAAAAAAAAAAAAAAAAAAAAAAAGTTACAAGAAATCAAAAGGAAAGATGACTCCAGACCACAGCCATGAGCATCCCAGCAGGGTGGGATACCAGCACGGCTGGCAGTAGAAACAGCGGTTTGCATTTCCAGGATGCCACAGATACAACAGTGTGCTGGGGTCCTTTGCCAATATATCACATCAGCTAGAAAAACAACCATCAGCAAAGCTTCCAAAACCCAAAGTCCCTTAGGAGTTTGTGTTTTCTTACCCAAAGTGACCCAACCCTGTGAATCATCAGCAGAACACGTTCAGCACAACCGAGTGTAACCAGAGCTGAAACCCACAGACGACTGGCTCCCAACTTTTCTCTCTAGACTTTGGTTCTCTTGGGACTCCCAGGGTCCCAACCCATCTCCCATTGGAGCCTGGGAGTGCTCAACTTGTTTCCAACACACGCTTCCAGGCTCATCGCACCAAGGGGGATCCCAGCTTGGAGGCGTTGGCACGTTCTTCATGCACCACTGCTGATCTATAAGAACAACTCTTACCAGGAGTGATCTTCTATGGGACGTGGCCCATGGAAGGGATATCTCTGTTAAGACAGTCCCGCTGTCTCTAGTCAAGTACAGATGCCAGCCCAGCTAGCACATCTATTTCCTTTTGGGGTCTTGCACTGAAGTACCACTTCAACTCAACTCAATCATCCTTGGAGTCATAGCTGGTAGAAAACTGGCCCGTACAAAGAAAGCCAAGCAATGACAGAGTCAAGTTCATGAAAAAGGCATTACTGACATTAACCCAAATTTGACACTCTCAGGTTACAGTCAAATCTATAGGGTTAGCTGCTGCTATCACAGCTAAGGTTTCTGGTCACGCTCGGCACAGCATCCCAGGGGGACTTTGGAGTCACAGCCTTGATAAACTGTCCTGTGGCAGCCTTCAGTCCATATTTCTACCCCTCACCCAGCAATGATTGCTTTTCTAATTTCAGAAAGAGCCAAGGATCTGCGGCTCTTCCGTATGGTTTCATTTAGGAGAGGTGAAAGGCTACTGACAGGGTTTTGGAGGAAATAAAACAACAAAAAACCCCAAACAACAAGTGTCAGACCAAGCGGGAACAGATCCCTGAATCCTGCATAGCAACACATGTCTTCGCTCCCGCAGACACCATATGGGTTAGGGTCTACAAAAACCAGCACAACTCTCTCATGCTTCCCCCCAAGCTTCACACACAAGTCTAACAACCGGCAATCCATCAAAGCTTGATTGCTCTCAAACCATGCTGCTACCAAGACGAAATGAGAGAGAGATGATGAAGCATAGCAAGCCAAAGTCGTTAAACCAAACTGAAAGAAGCACAAAGGGGGAAGAGATCAAGTTGGAGAGGAGCAGGCGGGATTTTATTTCTGCTTTCCTTCTCTTGGCTTCACAACCACCAGCAGCAGCATTCACAAGCAGTGGATATGCAGATGACATTAAAGCCCCCTAACAGGGGTTCACAACCACCACGCTGATGCTGAGGGGCCGCTGCACACCGGGGAGCCTGGGTGCGTGCAAGGGAGCGGTGGAGAGAGCCTCTTCAAATTAGCTCAAGCCAAAAGTTGCTTATCCTAACGAAGGGAGGCACATTTGTTTTCGCCTGTTAATTAAGAGCTGGCTCATAAATCAAACCTCTTTTTCCTACGCTTCGGATGCCAGTTGATGGAAAGGTTCTTTTTTAATAACCAAGGCCCGCTTATGCAAGCTGCGGTCCCTCCTCCAACTCCAGTAACGTGGCTAATTACGCTACTGCTGTTTGCCGTTACAAATCCGCTCTGCCCTCGCCACGCCAGGAACCGGGCCTCTGATCACACCCAGAAATGCCCAGCTATGGGTCACAAACTCAGCAAAGCCTCCCCTAGCTTAAACATCAGCACTGGGGAGGAGAAAATTGCTGTTAAAATCAGCATTTCCTTACATTTCCTCCAGAGTATCCACAACTTATTTCAAAGTAAAGGGTTCCTAGAGGTGGGCTGGGGAAACTCTTTATGGCAAATTGTTTTCACAGAGCAATAGCCAGAGAACAAAGCCTGAAAGGCATGAGTTTAAACTTTTAAGCAGTATTTGTCGCATGCACACACATATATGCCTGCACATTTTAAAACACATTTCAAAATTCTTCATCCACGGCTGTTCTGTTTTCAGCCACTCGGACCCTACTCCGTTGTCTCTGCACAGCAATCATTTCCAGCACTTGGGAGACGAGCTAAAGGTGTCCAGACCGCAGCAAATATGTGCGGCAAATAATCCAGCTGCGACTCTCAACAAAGCCTTGGATAACGTAATGAGTGAGCAATGGGAACAAGCAGGTTTCATGCGACACGTACCCCGTAGGCACAATGGGATCCTGTGAAGGGCTTCAGAGAGAGCAAGGAACTGAATCTGGACCTCGTTGTCAAGGTTTACATCTTCACCGGCGCTCAGTTCCCACCCTCTGCACCCTTTCTGCTCCCTTCCTAAAGACAGGAGCTGTCAAACTGTGATGTCTACATCAATGCCCTACATCAGCTGAACCAGAGATCAGTCGTCTGGCCAAAGGGAGAAAGAGGAGGTGAGACGGACTGCAGACGTGATTTTGGGCACAGATACGGCTGCAGAATGGTGAGGGGGATAGAGTGGAGGATGGTGAAAGGAAGAGATGGATGCACAGTGCCTTATCAGGGACTTGCTGTTCTTTCAACTGGCTCCCTGATAACATATGGAGCTTAATCAAATATGCAAATGATGTCCTATCTAGAGACAAGGGAAAGAGAGAAATAAACCCAGAGACCATGCATGAAAACAAGCCGATAAAATGAGGGAGTGGGTAGAAGGTTTCCTCTTTTTGATAAAATTATTTCAAAAGATTAAATTAAAGCAAAACTAATTAGGAGAACCGCACTTAAGCTGACTTCCCCTAAGAAGGGTCAGCAGGCAAGAGGCATTCAAATCAAAGGCAGATGCAGGAGGCACTTCAAGGGCTCCCTGAAAAGTCATTATCCCAGTCAAAAGGGAAGGGGATAGAGAAGAGGAAGGAATGACAAGAGCCATTTTGGCTGGGCATCCATCCGGGCATTAGATGGAGTGTGTAGGGAATTAAACAGTCTCTCTTTGTCACCCTGGAGAGCAGAAGTAGCAGGTGAAGTCCAAAGCTGATCACCTAACGTCCCATCCAGAGCGCTTCTCGGAGAACAGAGGGACAAAGAGAAGCAGATAGACCAGAGGGACACAGGGACGTATCTGCTGTCCCCTGTATGCCACCCCCGCGTGGTTTCCATCAACAGCTCCGCCACGCGTATCGCAGCCTGAATACTCCACGTCTTGCGCGGAGCTCCTGACACTGTCCAGAAAAATCACCTGCCGCGACAAGGCAAGTGACAACCAGCGTCACCGCAAACCGTACCCCGGGGGGCTGCAGGACCCATGGATTTCAGCAAGGTAACCTGCAGCAGGACATTGTTATGTGTCCCTTTGTGTCTGCTTTTGTTACCAACGTCCCCCTGCCTGCACAGCACGCATCCTCAGCCCGCTGTAGGGATATCTAGCTCAGCTGCTTTGGGACTGGAAACCTGTCAAATTCGAGCTGCAGCTTCTTAAAGGAAGAGTTTGAAGAGGCAATGGTACAACCTGCTGCCTTCCCTGCTGCAGCGGGTCCGCTGGAGCTGTTATTTCTCCTGGAATCGGAAAGAAAAAACACACGGTGCAGCACCAGCGATGCAGAATCTGCAGGGATTAGACAGTCACTTGCAAATCTCATTGCACGATCACAAGATCCCAACTCTGACAAGACTCTGAGGCACTGTTAAACCAGAATCTCCAAAAAAAGAGCAGCCCTCAATGCACGTACGTGAGGCACCCAGCAAAAGCACAGCTCAGCCAAACCCTGCACACCAGCACGGAGATCGCTGAGTAGTCAGAAAGCAAAGACGGGTACTTGAGGGAGAGACACGGAAAATTAATTGCTCTCTGCCAAAAAGCAGGCTCTAACTCTTTCTGGGAACAGCGACCTTCCTAGCAGGAAAAAATAAAATAAAATAGAGTTTTCCTACTCCAGTCAGGTACTGCGTCAAGCTAGCTGCAGTGTGCTGCGCTCCCAAGTTGTAGCTGGAAGTCCCACAGCAATGGAAGTGAGGGGTGTGAGAGGCGAAGCACCCTCCTGCAGTGACGGAGCAATTAGTGGGTATTCAAAGCAAGTGTCAGTTGCTCCAGTTCAGCAGCAGAGCCTGGACACAGGAACTCTGATGTGGTTTAGGGCCTGGGGTTTTGCAGCACAGGATGGATCACGGGGTAACCATCAGCCTGGAAGGGACCTCAGGAGGTCTCTAGCCCAAGCTCCTGTTCAAAGCAGGGTCAGCTGTGAGATTAGACCAGATTCTTTTGGCCATTAAGCCCTTGAAAAACTCCAGGGGTGGAAACTGCACAACCTCCATGGGCAACCTGCTTCATTGCTTGGCTGTCCTCATGGGAAAAGGGTTTTCCTTTAGATACAGTTGGAAGTGCTCTCATGTCAACTTATGCCTGCCATCTCACATCCTTCTACCACTCACCAATGTGAAGAGCCTGTCTCCGTCTTCTCAATAACCTCCTTGTAGGCATGGGAATGCTACTGTTAGGTCCCTTCAAGTTTTCTCTTCCCCAGCCTGAACAAGCTCATTTCTCTCATCCTCTCCTCTCAGGCAGGTTCTCCAGCTCCTGGCCAATCTCTTCACCCTCTCCTGAACTTGCTCTGATTGATCAACACCCTTTTTTTTTTGTACTGAGGGCCCTACAACTGGGCACAGTGTCTGGATATGGTCTAGCAATTGAGTTCAAGATGACCACCTTCACCTCAATATACCAGCAGTGGACCTATCGGTAAAGCTGAGGATGTTGTTGGCCTCTTTTCTTCCTGCATAGGCACGCTGATGGCTCACGTGCAACTTGCTGTCTACCAGGATCCCTGGGTCCTTTTCAGAAGAGCTGCTCCACAGCCAGGCAGAACTCAGCTTGAATCGTTGCAAGAGGTTGCTCTTTTCCAGGTGCTTCCAGTTTTCCGGGACTTCACACTTCTTAAATGAGTTCCTGTCAACCCCACAGCACCATCCTGTCTAGGTCCCTCTGGATGGCAGCCCTGCTGTTCAGCCAGATTCTCCCCGCTGGCTGCAGCTCTGGGATGAACAGATGCGCAGAGGAACCTGCTTCCCATCTCATTTGACCTCTAGCTGGTGAAAGGTGAAGTGCCACAGAAAGATGCCCACCCAACTGCAAGGCTTCGGAGCGGCACGGGAAGAGAGACAGAACAGCAGCCTATGACCAGGATGCACAAGTCCTGCATCTTTGTGCATCTCCATCCTCACCCATGGAGATAGTATTCGATCACCCAACACTTTTAGGTCATGTTGGACTCCAGTATCAGCAGCCAAAGACTTTTACAGGACAAATGGGTGTCACTACCCGATGCCCACATAGATTCCCATCACCACTCCTTTCAGGGCTGCCAGCTACACCCAACATGAGCATCAACTGCCAAGTACACCACAGCTACCAAAATCACAGCTTTCCAAATGCTACAGCCAGAAAACCGAACTACTCTTCAGGCATCTAAGCTGGCAACAACCTCTCAAAGAAGGACTCTATATCAATGTAGGACACAGACAACTGCAGCCTTCACAGACATCTAATACAGATGGGAAGCGGTATCACTCCATCACAAGTGAGTGAAGCACGCGGACTCCCACTGATTTAGGAAGCTGTGAGGAGAGGCCAGGGCGAACAAGCCCCTCTTGCAGGAACCAGCTTCCCAGCAGGAGCCAAAGCCTCTACAGCATGTTTTCAGAGAAGTCAAGTCCACTTGCCAAACAGTTGGGGAAAAAAAAAAAAAAAATTAAAAAAACCCTGACTCTTTCAAAGCAGCAGAGGGAAGGAGAAGGAAGCAGAGTTTCCCCGCTGACATTCGCGCAGAGCTGTCAGCAGCAGAATATCCTCCAGGGAATATCAAAACCTAGCAAGGTTTTTCGTCTCGTGCATATTTAAGAAAGCCCTCGCTTGGGGAAACAGTAAGGATCTCTGTCTTTGCCTGCAGATATCACGAGACTGCAAACCTGTGTATGGCAAACCCAGGGGCTCTCTCATTAGCTCCAGCTCCTTGGATGAGAGGTGAAACATCAGAGGAGAAAAGGAAGATACTCCTCTCTACGTGGGTACATCATGGTATCACCAACCCACCCAGAGCTCTATCATCTGCGGGTCTCTGCCCATCTCATGTACCCTTTTCCCTTGCTCAATTTTTTTTTATTATTTTTTTTTATTTTTAATTTTCATGAAAAACTCCATTTCATTCCTCTCTTGCCTACTCGGAGCACTTGAGAGCAATCCAGCTTTGTGGAAGGACCTGACACACTGCCAGTCCCACCAGCATTCAGCTGCAAAACGGGATGAACCCTTCTCTGGAAAGTGATCTCACCCCACGTGTGATGGGGCAACGACTGTAGCAAAAGGAACCATCACAGCAATCAGCGATTATAACAGAGCGGCAGATTTGGGCGTCCTTCAGGGTTACCTTACTGAAGCAGTCCTGACGCTACCGTAGACCAAGGTGCATCTTCTCCAAGGCACAGGATGACTCCTTCAACAGCTGTAAACAGTGCTGTAGCATCCAACCGGAGAGCTGTCAGCCAGCTGATGGGACAGAGTAGCCCCAGCTACGCAGCCAGAAACTGGCAGGAGCTCAGATTTGCCTGTACTTTTCAATCCAATTACCGGTGTGAGAAAGCCAGCCTTCCTCAACGCAACTGTGAGATGGGCCAAAACGAGAATTGCAAATCCAAGCTCTCAGATCTACGAATCTCCCTATGGTGTTTTGTCTCTGCATCCAAAGAAAGCAGGGTCTCGAGGGTTCGTGGTAATCCGGAGGGTGGTTCATGAAACTCGTCAATACTGAGACTTTTCTACTAAATAGAGGTGATACCTGGTGGGAAGTGCTGGCCAGATTTCAGAGCTGTCTGATCTGAATGAAAACCTTCGCCCCGAATGGCAGCCCAAATCTAAAAAGCTGTTCAAAGACCTCAAACTGATGGGATTTTATGAAAAATGAAATACAGGCCACAGAGTGAAAGAATTGTTTAAGCCAAATTTCTTTCTCTGCAAGGAATTTAGCATAGAAAAGGCTTTGAGTGAAATATTCTGATGGAATAAAAAAAATTAATTATTTCCTACGGAGAAGTTTCAGATAAATGTAAATTACTACAAATAAACACTTCAAAATGGACAAAGAGCTTTGCTTTGTTAGAAGTGCAATTCCTAGGGCTGTTCCCAGGTTGACATTTGTAAACTCAAATCGCCCTTTACACCTGCATCTTACACACAGAATAATTGCAGGTAAATTGTATTTCTTTAACTGGAAACTATCTGCACAAAGACAATGACCCATAAATTAAAAGCCTAGGGAAGGAATACAAGGAATACTGGACACTGCCACGGTCCCTCAGTGATGACAGGTAATAACGGCACATAATTTGGCCAGACACACTAGGGAAAAAAAAATCCAAACCAAGCATACAAAACTACGCAGAGCATCTCCATGGGTATCTCTCTGGCTTTCTCCTGCCACTGGAGTGAAGAGCTAAGTATGTAATGAGAGAGTGTGCAAAGGAAAAAAAAAAAAAAGGAAAAAAA
>VXBL01001348.1:400843-416184 GCA_013400195.1 Aramus guarauna
GGATTGCAGCACCTGGCTGTTTTACAGCAAAGTGGTTTGCAGGAAGCACATACCCAGGAATAACTCCCATTCCTGATGGTTTACTGCGCTGTTTGTAGAGAGACAAACCAGACATTTGTTAGACTCAAGTGAGGCTTTCATATTTCCTGAAAACAAACCCTAAAATTTCACAGGGGTGCCGACTGACTTTCGGCCACGGGTTTTGTTTGAAGCACTTCCCATCGTACGTAGGAGCTCGCTCTGCCAACAAAGCCCACCAGGCACCCTGGACTATACTAAAGCTGTGGCAACGTTTACCAAGGGGGTACAGAAGCACAGGGAACACCACGGGCCGGCCAGCACAGAAGGTAATTACAGATACCAGGATCTGACCAAAGCACTGCAAGATGAAGTATTTCTCATTAAAGAGTACCGCAGGAACTTTAATGCCCACAAGTGGTCGGGAGCTGGTTTTTCATCCGATTCGATTTGTCTAGTTTAGCTGTTTGATATGATCACACACCTCACCACCGTTGCCGCATTGATTTTCTCCAACACTTCTTTGAGCAGGCAAAATATTTCCTACCCTTTGCAGGAAAGAAGATGAATTATGGAGGCGCACCAGAAGTTTCTGGTAGAGCAAGAAACTTGCTGTCTCCCAACCCACTCATCCCTGGGCCACCATTCTCCATCCCCAAGACCCCACCAGTGCCTACCAGGCTTTTACTCCAAGGGCGCCGGTTTCTGTACATGAGATATGAACGAGGGAATTTTTCTTTTCCGTAGTTCTGCATTTTTATCCTATTTATATCTTCATTCTGCAGGGCCAAGCTGTGATGTGGACAAGCCAGCAGAATTGGAGGGCATATTTCTACAGCATATTATTCAGTGCAGTTGGTCTGCACATGTAGCTATGTGAATGAGGGAGGGTTGCAAAATGTATTTTGCCTGGGGCAGTGAAATAGCTGGGGCCAACCTTGTCATTCTGTTTCACTCACTCTTTTCCTACCCTATCTCTATCTTGGTTTTTCCTTTACTTTGTCTCTTTGTTGTCTTGGTTACATGGGCAGATTCCTGATATGCTGCTAGTTTTCATTTTAATGATATGTTCCCGCAAAGCACAATATTTTACTTCAGTTGTGTGTGCCACTGGATAAATTCCTTTGACATATGTGACATTTGTATATCAACTAACAGATACTGCTTTATGACTGTGGGTATTTTGCAGAGTATTCACGGATTGCATACATCAAAATCTGATACACAGTCTGCCACTTGCGTATAAAAATACACACACAGAGAAAAAGAGTGAAACTGCAGGAAAAAATAAGGAAAGTTTCTCCAAAACCATCTTGTAATTACTTGCAGCGAGTCTTCCAACAACTGAATAGATCCTGCTACCTTGAAGATAATCTCATAACTCCTCTCTTCATGCTATCCAAAATACTTCACAGCAGCTTGACCTAGTAGCTGCACCGCACCAGGACAAACAGCGATACGTGCCAGGCATGGTAGGACCCAGCAAGCAGGGGGAAGAAAAAAAAAAAAAAAAAAGACAACTAATGGGCTTTGTCCACTGGTACATGGAGTTTCATCGAATCTAACAAAGCTTATTTGAATTTACTCATAGATGGTTTTATTTTTCATAAGCATAAATCAAACCTCATGCTAACATAATGGATTATGCTGGAGTTGCAATACCAATGTAGTACTTCCCTCGATTCCTACTCAAAAGCACCTGATTGGCGAGCCAGGATGGAAACCAAAGCTTCAAAAGGCCCACGAAGTCTTGGCAGGGGCCAAGGAGTGTCAAGTGAAAATCCCGAGTGCCAAACTGGCCTTGTGTGGCACCCGGAGGGGAAAACAGGCTGGTGTCCTGAGCTCAGATACCCTCAGGAGCCCCGGAGGAGAGTCAGTGATTGCACGAGTCAGAGCAAGGATGGAGCTGAACCTGCGGGAACTGAAGGTTTCCAGGAGCCTGGATCAACTGGTCCAAAACAACCACACGTGTTCAGGGGAGCCCCGTTTTGCTTCGCAGTCTACCTCTCTTACTCAGCCGAGGAAGATCTCGGCCCGAGACTCCAGCTCTGCTCCGACGCGCAGACCCAATGCACTAACTAATCCAGGCAGAATATTCAGCACATTAGGAAAAAGGGAATAAAACGAAGCTTTCTCAAATTACATCAGGCAGTTCAGCTCCCCTCTTCTCATTCTTTACCCTATAAGGCTGTCCCTGCTCTTTACCAAAACTCCGTAAAGCACTAAGAACTTTCTCTCCTATTTTCCCCTGTTAAACAAAATCAGATCTTGTGACCTGCAAAGGCAAAGACAGAGCTGTGTCTAAGTTCACTTCCTCTCAAGCCAAAGGAAAAAAAAACCAAAAGCTTGTGAGTGCAGGGATCAGCAGTCATTCTTAACCGTTTAGGTCTTTTGGATATTTACCATTCAGATCTCAGCTACCCCGGTTTTCTCCCCCCAAGAGACTGACTGAAGAACTAAACAGTTTATTATGATATCACAGATGACAGGGAAGCAAAACCTAATTAGTCAGGGGAGGAGATTATTTTTATTACAACTGTTTAAAAAACAATTTGGCTCCTTTTCCACATGCCCGAATAGACTGTTAAAAAAATAATAATAATAATAATAAAAAAAATCTATTCTCAAAAGCACCAGCAGCCTTTCCTCTGTTGAACAAAGCCAGAGACATTTGCCAGTGGGCAGCATCCTGTTCCCCTTGCAGACCTCCCTCAGCATGGGGGCAATGCCATCTGAATTTACAACCCTGATTTTCTCTTTAAGCGAAGGAACAGGTATAGGAACAAACCCAGATATTTCAGACCTTCCATAAAACCATCTGCGAACAAATTACTCCCTTTCTTCCCCCTCTCTGCTCTGTCCATCCTATACACAAGTCATAGCGGGTCACCTTTTCATAGCACCTTCCTCTCCCCAACTTGGAAGTTTTGATTTGCAAAGGGAATTCAAAGAGGAATCAACACCCAACTCTCAAGATTCCGCCCATCCTCTTCTTCCAGCTTCTCACCCATCTCCTTTGTTATGACAGTGCCACAGTATCCTCACAAGCGTAGTATTTTGCAACACCCCTGGGCCGTTCAGGCAAACATTGCCAGACTGGCACATAAGGGTTGAAACAGAGACAGTGCCCATCATTAACATGAGAAGGTCACTTCAAAAAACCTCCTGTCACTGTAAGAAAACCACAGGTAGATGTTTCTCAGGTTCCACCTCTCAAGAATCTCGATTATTGCCTTACATGGCAAACTAGAGAGCTACAGCCATGCAACAGCCATATTTTTAGTGAGAATGCACAGTGAGGAACATAAATACACGCTTTATTGTATTTGGGTTTATGTGGTGTCAACCATAAACATAATGCTCATCATCATTCAAGACACAGCTTTCTCTTGATAAAAATACTCTCCTTCCAGTACAATCACCCAGCCTGACCTAAACAGAGCAACCGCTAATCCCATGCTGGGCTCGTGGTGAAATCACAGTCCAGTCACATTGCTCTGAAGAAAGATCTCCAGAGCATGAATCCTCTTTCTTAACAAACTTCAGTTGCACTCAGTTTTTCTCCAGCATGCACAGATACCCTGTGATCAACTACTTAATTAGAGATTGTCTGAACACAAAAATATGCTGTTGGATGTAAACTGCATCTAGTCCTTCTGTGGCTGGGTCTGTGGTTTGACTCCAGAAACATTCATTTGCTGATCAACAACAACTGGGAAGAAGGATTTTGTCCTTTCTCACATCAGCTCTATCCCTCAAGGGTGAAAAACAGTTTTTTGCCAACTGAAACAACAATTGCTATCCTCAAAATAGGTGTTGGACCTTAGTGTAAGGACTGCACTCATAGCCAACACAATACTGCAAATCTCCACAAGAACATGAAAATTTGAGTTAGAGGACCATGTTAGGTCTTACCTTCTTGAGCTTCCCACTCTTGGTGCCCACAAAAGCCAGGGAGTGGTTCTTGTAGACGTAGGCAATCACAGATGTCATTCTGTCTCCATCCTCGGTGAAAATGGGGAGCCCTCGCACCATGGATGATACTCCCAAGGGTGCATTCATATCCAGGCCACAGAAATTGTCATCAATCGTTAACAGCTATAAACAAAAAGAAAGAGAGCGTGAAAAAACAAAGCCACCAATTTTTCAGCCACTTGGCAAGTATCCATCCAAGCAGGGACATCGTTGCATAACATGCCTATAATTCTTGCAGGCTGAGAAATGGATGACAAAGGCAGGACTGGAGAAATACAGAGGTGGAAAAAAATTTGTCCAAAGTTGCATGATGAGTTACAGACAGAAGGAGAACTGGAAACTTGCTTCTCTTGAATGACAGCCCAGCAGGATACATTACGCTAAGCCTTTTTCCTACTGCTTTACCAGTCAGTTTTACCAGTCAAGACCTAGCAATCAAAGACAAAGTCTGCTGAAAATGTCTTAAACATACCTGGTTCTGTCAAAAAAAAAAAAAAAGGGGATGCACATCATTCCCATGGGATCCAGAATAAAACCACCAAGCTAAATCTGCACTGACAAATAAAATAGACTCTGGCCTGCCCTCTGGCCCCAAGACCCAAGAGTAAGGCTCACATCCATGGAACCTCAATAATCACTCCCCTCCCACCACCAAATCCTGCAGTATCACCCACACTACATCTTGAATATCACAGTCCCCCAAGGCTTGACCAGGCATTGTCTGGGAGAAGGCTGGTCAGCCCAGGCCAAATCTGCAGTAGGGACCCTGCTAAGGTCTAAATGGTGCCTGGACACACTCCCCATTACTGGGGTTAGTTTAACCATAGAGTCCTGGGTCCTTTTCTCACACTGTTGACCTGGGCACTTCATACTCCTGGGTCTCCCTTTCTTCTCCATGAAATGGAGATTATCTACATTTATCCGTCTTACTGGGGTACTGTAACTCATTGAAGTTCTTTGGAGAGGAGGGAAGGTTTCACAGCTATTATGCTAGCTTTCCAGCATTTGTTGGAGATACCCATGAACTCCTAGCAACCAGAGAAAAGGCCCTGTTCATTAATGCTGCTGCCTAAGCTCTAACACCTATTGCATTTGAACTCAACAGGCTTGTCATCAAACAGATGCTCCACTGGGATCCTGGCGTATGAACGCACATTATCTCCGAGTGTGTTTCTTTGAACTGCAGGGAGTTACAGAAGTGCAGCAGCAGAACAGTACAGACAGCTTTTCTACCTTAGGGCACCATCTGGACAGTAGGCAAGGTTCATACAGGTTGCCAATATAAAGACCTCCACAGAATAAGTCAAATATGATGAAGCTCCAAATATCACAGTACACAATTGCCAAAGCAGTTAGACTTCATTAACTTTAATGGGACCAGTTACAGAGTTGAAGTTAAGCACTCACTTAAAATGTTTTTCTGGACTAAGACCTAGAAAGTTAATTATTAATTGTACAGGAAGGTTGCCTAGTTTTCATATATTACTAACAACGGACCATGACAATTTTCTTTGTCTGAGCTCACATCTCCCTGGAAGCATGGCTAGAATACCTACTAGTCCTTGCTTGAGTTCACCAGCAGTAAAAGCCTGATAGCTGATTCATTTTATCCTCACCCAGCAATTACAGGGAATAATTACAGATGGTTTTACTGAATGGAAGAATAATGTGTCCTAAATGTATTTATAAACACATAAAACAGCCATTAGTAAAGAAAAGCTAGCCTGAGCTCTGGCCTGCAAGAGTCATTAGTGTTTGTGGACTGCCCTTTCAGAGCTAAAACACCGGCTCAAAGAGCAATTACAGATCAGATCAACAGCCTCCATGAGCAGCAGACAGGATGTTGCTAGTCTACAATGCCAAAACAAAGTGTAAAATAAATCTGCACCCCAGATGCAAAGGCCAAATTCATCTGAGGTCTAGTACCACCGCGCTGATGACCACACTTCAGAGAAGCAGGACAGCCCTGCTGACAGCATGACTTGCTAAAATTGCATATTTCTGTGGATAATGAGAACATGTACAGTTTCATTACATAGGTCAGGATGGAAAAGCTGCAGCTTGATTACTCAGGAAGAACAAATGCGTTTGAAGCAGCGACACTACCCAGATCTTTCTACAAGATGCAAGACACTGACTCTCAGAGATGAGCTAACAAGGGGAGTGCTGTGTTGGTCTGATGCAGCGTGACAAGGCTTCTGTTTACCAGTTTGCTACCCAACACATCGTTTGGTGTGCGATCCATCTTGCATAGCTTTAGCCATGTGAAATCTTAGTAAGCAGCCTACAGTTGTCATCTAAACTACCTCCATAATCAATGGAGGAAAGGAGGTAGGTCAGAACAAGCCAACCAATCAGCCTTATAATGCACTGGATCACCTTCCAATAGAGCCAGTTGATTGCAAAAGGACTCCAGGTGATTCACTTAGTATGATACAGCTTAATGCTAGATGCTTAGGCTTTGAACTGGAGGCTGGACCATAAAGTCTTTTGAGGTCCCTTCCAACCTGAATTATCCTATGGATGTAGGATGTGAGAAGAATCGAGGTCTTGAAGTCAAGCCTACTTTGACCAGAAACACTTAAGCTCTCAAATTAAGATGATCTGTGTTTCAAGGCTGTGATAAAACTGTGTACGTGTCTCGCTCAAACCAACAGCCTGACAGGCTGAGAGAAGAACCGTTTCAGATTGAAAGCAAGAAATTCCCAAACCTTCCACAAATAGGAGAAAGAGGAGCAAGAGAAAGCCCTGTCTTCATCATGGTTTTAAAGGAAAACAAGAAATGAGAAACAGCTTTCTTCACCACCAAGAGGATGAAAACATCAATACTGCCAGTAGATGACTTACCTAGGTTGCAGTGTACAGCGCTCCATCTCAAACAACAGGAAATTATACTGAGAAGCAGTGAAACAGTAGCAATCAAGCAGAGCTAACACAGTCCAAGGCATCCTCTTTGAACACACACTCCCCTCCCTGCATCACAGCCAAAACCAGCTACTCCAGCTGAAGCACTTGGAGACCAGAAAGGACCCATGCAATCATCTGCTCTGCCTTCCCACACAACCCAGGACCTCAAATCTCAGGCAGGAGCTGCCCATGCTGTTTCGCAGGGAGATACAAGCTACTTCTGTTTGCTCCCCAGACAGGTCCAAATCTTCATGGCTGCAAGGATATAGCACTGAGCCCTCCATAACACGCTCTATCAACAGCCAGGATGCATTAGCTAGAGAATATATGATGGCTGTAGGTGCATATCAAAGCTGACATAGCCAGAGTGAGCTCTCATTTTCCTGCAAAACCCTAAGAGGGTATAGACCCAGAGATCTCAGCGTCAAGCACAATAACCTGTGACTGATCTGCAGCACATCTCCAACCTGTTGAGACTTAATTAATCCAATTGCCACAGGCTGGTTCCTCCTCCATCAGACTGGGCCCAGCTCCAGCTGAACTCAGAACTACCCTTAATGGGGCTGATATCATGGTTTTCCCTCATACAGAGACAAAACTAAATTTAAGCCCATTTATTTCACCTTATTTCCCTGAGTTTATTTACAGAAGGACACATCCTTACAAGAAGGGCTTATAAGAAAGATGGGGACAGACTTTGTAGTAGGGCCTGTTGCAATAGGACAAGGGGTAATGGTTTTAAACTAAAAGAAGGCAGATTCAGACTAGATATAAGGAAGAAATTTGTTATGATAAGGGTGGTGAGACACTGGCACAGGTTGCCCAGAGAGCTGATAGATGCCCCATCCCTGGAAACATTTAAGGTCAAGTTGGATGGGTCTCTGAGCAACCTGATCTAGTTGAAGATGTCCCTGCTTATTGCAGGGGGGGGTGGAACTAGATGACCTTTAACGGTCCCTCCCAACCCAAGCTATTCTATAATCCAGGGACCAGGGCAAGGTTGAAGAGTGAAATCAGCACTTTCTCTTACATGACACAGTTCAGATGAGATCTAGGACCATCAGAGCACACCCTAGCTTCTGAGACACGCGAAGCGATGTGTGAGGGCAGATAAGGCCGTGATGTTCACTCACATGCTGTTGCGTAGGTGCCAAAGAAGAGTTGTGGTTTGCAATGTGGACAACTGTCCTCCAAGAATAGGAGCAAGGCCAGCAAGCCACACACCACATGAAAACTATTTTCATTTAGCACATTTGGGTTATTTCCTCTGGGGATCATCTGCAAAAAAAGACCATCAAGCAAAACCCTACAAATAAACATCACCCGGCTCCAGTGCAGCTGTGGCTCTCAGCTGCACACACACCTTTGTGAAGAGAGAAATACAGTCATCTTCTTCAGCAAAGAGAAACATGTAAGGAAGTTTGGATTTACGATGAAAGGGTCAGGAGTTGCAAGCACAGGTTTATTTTCAATTCCAGACACTCCTAGCAGCAATATAAAGTAGCCACGTTAAACTCTCTGGAGCTTCTCTGCTTGGCAATTTCACGTTAACGACTTTCTAGAATGAAAGCGGAGGTGAGGACATGAATTCACTCTGCTTGCAACACCGCTGCTGCACCAGCAGTGCGGCAGGGAGGGGCAAAGGGAAGATCTGAAGAGGCAGGAATAGGATCAGCAATTCTTGCATCCTGAGCAGTTAAAATCTAACCCAGAAATTCACAGCACAGTCTGTAGGTAACTCAGAAGGGAAGGGGGACCTTACGATTGAGATGTTGGACTGGAGTCAATGAGTTCATCATCCCACACCAGGTTCCCACCTGCAAAACAGAATAGTACTCACCACCCCTCTGCCCCAGGGAAGCTGCTAAACACAGGTTTATAAGGTGCTCTACATATCCGAAATATCTTCATGTGAGAATGATTGGCAGCTCCCAGGGTATAAATGCCCTCCCGAGTCCCACCAGCTGCCTCTCCACCTTAGGCTGATGTGTAGGAGGAAGCCAGCTGATGAGAGGCTGTGGTCTGCTCCTGCATCGGCAACCAGAGGGTTCATCTGCAGCCGTGACACTGTGGCCAAGTGTCACATTCACCAGTGAAATTGGAAGGATGTGCAAAAGAATGAGCCTGATTTACAGGAGGAATCTGGCAAGCGTTTGCCTTCTCCAGGATTAAGCCTATCAAATAAATAATTAACACATCCAAGCCCTCCTGGAGAGGGTGGTTTTACAAGGCAGGTGCTGGCTCAGTCCCCTAGGGATTTGCTGCACCCCCAAAAGCCCCAAACTCAGCAGAAGGGTTAGAGCTCCGATTACAACACCTCCTTTCCCACCCTCATCTGATTCCCCAGCCGAAGCAAGCACTTTGGCATCACACAAATGGCTGAAGCACCAGATATGAGGGGGCCAGTGCAAACAGTGCTCATAGTAAACTGCAATTGTCCCTTAAACATCTGTTTTAGCTATTCACCTCTGAAACAGCCCCTGATAATCAAATACAGCCTAATCCATATTTTGGGAAAAGCTTTGATAAAGGATTAGCCATCCTTCATTCTTCTTTGCTTTCACTCTGGTGAAATCTTCCCCCCCCAATCAAAGCACCGGAGCCTTTTTCCAAATATCTCAGCAGGCTCCAAAGCAATTCCACAGACTCACTGGGGATAAAGGCTGTCCCAACGGTCAAGTCTTGCCTTTGATTTACAGCTAATATCTAACAGCCCTGTCTTCACACGGTGGCAGGTACTTGGCTTCTCACTCTTGTTATCTCAGGCTTGGCTATGCCAGACGATGGAGGGAATGCACACATTACAGCCGTCTGTGCTGCCAGCAGGGCCAGGGAGCCAACAGCAATAAGAAATCAACAGTAATACACGTTTGAGTCTTTGCAAGGAGATATCCAAGGTCTTTTTCCATCACCTGACTGCAAGATCTTCTTCCTTCCTGACTGAAAGGACTGAGTGAGGGTGAGGGTAGGAATGTATCCTACTCAATAGGATATTTAAAAATCTAGAGATGGAAGCCCTAGGAAAATCTGCCACCAGGAACTTCTCGGTACCTGAAGAGATACAAGCTAGGAAATTTAGGGTCTAGATCACCTGGTGCAGGGGTGAACCATAAATGTCCACCCAGCAGAGCTGCAAATGATAGCTGAAATGGTCACCCTTCAAACCACAGGTCTTTAATCTTCAACAGCAACAGTATGGTACCCAAGGCTTCTGCCTCTCCTGTTTGCCTGTGCATGTCCTCTTGATGGTATCAGCACGGGCTTCACTATTTAGTGAACTTCTGTTGAGATGCTGGTTTTCCCTATCCCTGGCATTAGTACCTTGCCTTCCTGAAGCTGGATTGGCTCTGCCTCTGGCCTCCTGCAGTACCTCTGCTTCTAGCCATGCTGCCTCCAAGTCTCTCTTCTGACTTCTCTGAGACCAATGGACTTTGGTTCACCTGACCTTCTTCTCACAATCTGTGCTGTGAACTTTGGCAGAACCGTCACTTTTCAGCCCGTCGGCCGCGTCTAACTATGAGGTCCTAGTGCAGGACGGAGACAGCCCCTCTGACTTTCACCTCATGCCACGTCATTCACATAATTTGATGCCTGTTACTGCCCTCCCCATCACATACATTCCTGACAGTGGGTCAGGAAAAGGCTGTGGGCTTGCCCAGTGAGCATCAACGGCTGTAGACCTTTGTCATCTGCAATTCCAAGCCACAGGGAAACTTTGTGGACAAAAAGATGCGAACCCTGGGCCACCAACCAAAGATAACATAGATCACCAACCAGCCCACTCTTCAGCAGTTAGCCTGCTGTCTAATGACGCACAAAAATACCCAGTACCATTTCCCCAGGGAGCTCTGTGATATAATGGAAGCTGGATAAAGAGCCAGCATTTGGAAATACATTATAATTGCACACTGCTTTTCACTTGTGCAACCACAGCAATGGTTACCGCGCAATTACATGTCACCATATACAAATGACAGTGCAGTTACAGTAACTTTACCAATTACAGGGAAATTGCACCCACTATGCTAAGAGGTTTTCATTCAAACATAATTCAGGAGTGCAAGAACAGAGGGGAAAGTTACTCAAATTGACTAGAACTGGTACAGACGTTTGGTTTTTAGGTCTGTAGTTTAAGCATCAGTTCAAGGACTGGTGTCAAGTTTCCAGAATGCTGCAGAATCTTAATGTAGTACAGACTTTTTATGCCTGCATTTATGTTCCCGCTGTACTGTGAGCGTAAGGCTTCCCAACAGTCTATACCATGTACCTCCACGTCGTAAAATTTGCAATTTCCTGAAGAGGAGGTTGCCTTTCTTACAGAGACCAACAGGTTTCTTTTTAGTCTTCAGGCCTTTTGCTCAGCAAAGCTGGCTGATTAGTAAGAAGTAATTGTTGCTATAAATTTAGCATCCTTTAAGTCCCAACTTTCTGAATGATTAGGGTGCCATAATATGTATTCAATGCACATTGCTTAATGAACCCCTAAAAATTTTCTAGAGCCTAAGACTGAAAAATGTAAGCAATACTGGCAGTAAAGTTTGCTTTTCTTATTTCCTGCTGCAGACCCTGGAGATGCAGACCACAGCTTTCAGGGTCTGCTGACCCTGTGTCACAGGCACAGAGCTAGTGAGCTACAACTGCAAATGCTTTTCAGCCCATGGCCTGTTCTCAAACTGGTTCCCACTTTAGCTATGCACGTTGCCTTACTACTGGCATGGGAGTGGTCAGCAGCAGCATTTCTGCTCTGGAAGCAACACTGGGCTATCAGAGTGAAATACTTCATGCCCCCATGAAGGAAAGTCCAAGGCTGACCATCCAGAGAAGCACGTCATAGATATCAAGTGTGCGATAACATCCTCGGCAAAACAACATATTTGTTCTTGGTCACTTGCATAGAAGACACTCGGACCATTACGAGTGAAGATGCAATTAAGGATCCAGCCTGAAACACCAGCAGGTTAGTGAATCTGTGTTACTGGCAGGTGGTGTACTGACACCAGCTTCACCATGTCCCTCAGCTTCTATGTCAACTTCACCTCCAAGCGTCTGCCAGGAGGAACAGTCACACTACGTCAAGATAAACAAGGCAAGGTGCAGAACAGACTCAGATACCTGGCAATATTTTTCAGTGGGATATTTACACTCTCTGTGTTTGGTTATTGTAACCTGAGTGATATTTTAAGTCCCTTGGTTAGACCCCAAGAGTCTAATATAGGCAGGGAAGGGGAACAGTAGCAATGCCGAGTGTCAGACTGAGATGGTACGAACACTCCCATTTATGGAGGTCTTCACATCCCACATCCCAAACATCACCACTGGGTCCACCAAATCTCCCTTTTGCATATGTTGTTTCCACCCCCTCAAAAAATTTCCTGCATTACAATTACAAATCTCAGCATTAGCACACCAAGCCATGCAGCTGGGGTGAAAATGAGATTCCCAAGGTGTGTGGTCACTGAGGTTCATCCCCTCACAGGTGGAAACTATCTACAAACAAGAAGGATGGATGGGACCTGAAGAGCAGCAAGTGTTGCCCAGAGAAGCTGTGGCTGCCCCTGGCTCCCTGGCAGTGTTCAAGGCCAGGTTGGATGGGGCTTTGGGCAACCTGGGCTAGTGGAGGGTGTCCCTGCCCATGGCAGGGGGTTGGAACTAGATGGGCTGTGAGGTCCCTTCCAACCCAAACCAGTCTGGGATTCTATGAGTCTAAGTGTGACTGTAAAAAGAAACTGAGTTCTTCTGCAGTCCCATAAACTTCCCCTTGCTGGCACAGAGGTTGGAGGATCGTGTGGATGAGGCACTGAAGGATAAACAGAGGAATATGATCTCTGTGGCTCTCAGCTCAGTGCTTTCCACAAGCTTTAAGAAATTCACTTAAAATTTTTCACACCCCAAAAAAAGAGATTATTGAGTGTGGAGACTCTGCCTTTGAAACCTCCATGGTCTATTGGGTAAATAAGCATTTAGGGATTTTTCAAAAGTGAAGTATTGATCAAATAAGCTGCTAGAGCTCTTCTGTAAGAACATATTCCAGCAGCAAAGCTGTGTTACGCACCTGAAACACAGCAGCACTCACTTCCCCTGGTAGCTGAGATGGGGAGTGAGAGTCCCCAAGAGAGCAAATCTTAGGTGAAAAGGTTTTTCTGTGCAGACAGAAAGACACCTTTGCGAGAAGGAGAAATGCTCACGAGCTGCTGCATTTTATCCTAAAGGATGTTACATTTCCAGGATCAGCCAAAGGTTGTCTACATGATGAATTCCTGGAAACATCAACTGCAGTGATAAAAGAGGTGTAAGAAGAGACTGGAGCTCTATCCTCAGTCAGCTGTGTCCCGTAATCCTGAGCATCCTTGCCATTACAAGGGTTTCTCAGGCATGTCCATCCAATAGAGACACCTAATGAAGAGACATTCCCTTCCCCAAGTTACAAGCTCTCATGCCCATCTTCACCAGATGGACACAATGGCCACACTGCAGGGCCCTTCTAAGGTCTCCACGGTATCATTGCTGTCTGAGCTTTCTCTTGCTGACCTGTCCTCCCTTTCACAGACAACGTGCCTGGCCCATTATCTCCCAATACTTGCTGGCAGCAGAATGGTTAAACCAGCGTTTCTGGCAGCTGTCAGGCACCCCTCATTCCTATTCCAGTGACGCAAACCAGCACCTTGCCGGATAGAGTCCAGCTGCCTCCCCTAAGCCGGCACCACCATAGATTCTCCACTGAATCACAATTACTATAATTATTATTTTGTTACCCAGGCAAAATTATCATTTGGGCTGCAAAGTGCCGCACACACCACCAGCGCTATATAAATTAAACAACAACGCTGTTTTGCATGCAAGCAACACCTTTGCCCGGAGATCCCAGAGCCGCTTAAAAGCATTAATTAAGCCTCACCGCGGTCCTGCGAAGGTAAGCTAAGTGTTGTAATGAATGACATGGATGTGCTGTTGCCCTTCAGCATGGGGAAATTGAGAGAGCCCGGCTGGGTACGAGAGGCTCCATCTTGCTCACCAAATAACGGAGAGCTGTGCCAAGCTCCAGGGCTGCGCATCTGTATCAGGGATAACCCAAGTTGTGTCCGGTCCTGTCATCTCACGGAAAATGAATTTAAAGGGTTATCAGTTCAACCAACAAACTAAAGCACTCGAGCCCTGAAAAGAAGAATCTCCCACTGGCTGCCTTCATCTGTGCAGAACTCTGTACTTGAGGAACTCAGAGCATTTGTGTCAGCCAAGTATAAATCCACTCAAGCCATTAAGCTCAAACTCCTCCTGCATCTGAAAGCGGGGCTGTGCAAGCGGAAGGTTGCAGCCAGCCCTCAGAACCAGGGACACCGTTACAATTACAGCCCCGTATTTCTTGGCGCGGGATCCTGACCGATAGCCCCAACCCATTGATAAGTGCTGGGTCATTCCCTCATTAGGAGGAGTACATTTTTATTATTCCCTTCTGCACGCTCCCTCACTCCGCCTCTCCCACTCCTTCTCTGTGTCTAAATACGCGCCTGGCTAATATCGCTTGTTTACAGGATAAATCAGCTGAATAAATCCTATTATATTTTGGAACACTGACAACGATGGGATAATGACATTGAAAGAGGGAAAATACGATGTTGTTCCTACTGATCTAATGTCACCCACACGCTCTATCAGCTATGCCAGCTCCAATACTGCGTGGAGGAAACAGAGGTGTCTTTCTGCGGTGCTGCCATTTAGTTGCACGCGTATCTGGGTGTCTTGCCTTTCCTGCATTTCAAGTACTTCTTTAAATATTTTAAATATTACTAGAATCCGCACCACAAAGCAGAAAACACTGGGGATGCAGTGTTTACTAGCTCCTAAATTTAAGCAACTGGGTACTGGTGGCACAGGGAAGATGTTAGGTCCTACATATCGTGTGGCTATCTGTAGGTGAGACATGCAAGGAAGGTCTGCGTTTCAGCAAGAAGAGTGAGGCCACATTTCTCCGCTTACTCACATTTATCTATGCAATAGAGCAGAGCTGAAGAGAAGGATGGTTTGGTGGTAGACGTGTGCAAGACACCCAGGTGCCCAGCTCCATCCTGAACTTGGGTATATCTACCCAGCCAGGCCCACACCAGCTCTGCAAACACCACTTTTTATCCCAAAGCTGTTGTCACATTACCCAAAGACTGGGACAGCACTAATAAACCGCCTCTAAAGCAAATTTACATCAAAAAAATATCTAACGCTAGCATAGCCATGCAGATGCCAGGCTGAGAGTGTCTGAGGCAGAAATATGGTCAGATGAGGCTTGGACATCTCTCTGTAGGGACAGTGGTCTTTCCCATCTCCATTTTCACACCAGCCAGTCTTCAGGGTGGATGCTTCCAGCATCTGTATTCATCCTACCGAGTGCAATGATGACCCATGTTTTCATGCAATTTGGATAAATAGAGAAACGTGCCTAATTCGGGGGG
>VXBL01001348.1:416209-454381 GCA_013400195.1 Aramus guarauna
ATGGACTTGATGATCTTACAGGTCTTTTCCAACCAAAACAATTCTATGATACTATGCACATCAGATCGTTCCCAGAGGCTAAACATCTTCGCTGGTTCTCCAAGTACTAAGACAGACCCTCCACTGTTTTTCATCCCGACAGTTACACTTGCATCAGGCAAGCAAGAAAGGACCTGTGCAGGATTTGGCCCAGAAAGCAATGCTGAATCCAGCATACCCTCGACCCCCTCCTCAACAGAACAGTTATTGTACAAACTCCAGCCCTCGGCTGCCCGCGGTCCGGAGGTGCTTTAAATAGCATCAGGCTTGAGAAGGGGGCTGGAGTCACTTTGCTTCTGGCTTTTCCAGGATGGATGGGTTTTGCTAGCTGCTTTTTAAAAAAAAAAAAAAATCCTTGGCCCGCAAGATGGGCCCGCAAGGCGACCTCCTGGAGAGGCAATACGAGGTCAAGTTTGCAAAGTAGCTGATCTCCTGGCGTGGAAGAGAAGGCGAGGAGATCATATGGAGCTCTCCAAAAATGCAAGGGCAACCGCAGGGCTCAACCACAGAAGAAAACAGCCTGGCTCGCTGGCAGGAAAGCAGCAAAGATCAGTTCCCAGAAACAAATCTAACTGTCCATGTGGCAAGAAGCGCAAGCAAATGGCACAAGCAGTGATGGAGAAGCTGGCACATCGCTCACCTGCAGAAGCAGCTACTGGGGGACTACAAGGACCCGGGACTGATGCTGAGAGATGCTGAGCTGCTCAGGCAGAGCCAACACGGTCCAGAGATGGGACCGATAGCGGGGGGGGGTGGGAGCTGCGTCTGAAATATCTCAGACACAACAGCAACTCAGCAGCCTTGGGCTCTGCTCCATCCTCAATGAACATTTTGTGTGAGCAGGGTCAACCAGACGCTAGCAGCCGGGAGAGAACAGCACTGCGCGCACGGGTTTGGCACCCAGCCACTTAAAGGCAGAGGGTTTCCTCGTGCTTTATGCTTGGGAAGGAAATAAATGGGTTTGAGAAGGAAGCTCTTTCCAAAGCGTGCTTGCTTTCTTTTTTTTTCCTCCAGGACAAAACAATGAGGAATTTGGAAGGAGAGGTTGCAGGGTGGGGGTGTGATAAGAAGGCAATTAATTACCACCAGCATTATTTCTGCATGCACACTGATCTGGAAGTATCCTTTCAAGGACAGGTGTTTAATACCGAGGAACGTACTTAATACCTCAAACGCAATCATCCTCTCTGTGCAATTAGGCCCTGGTTTACAGCCCTTAAGAGCAAGCTTGAGTTGATGTAGGTGCTTAAGAGTTTTTATTTTTCTCTCTCCCAGGGCCTCGGAAGCCACTTTTCCTGTCTGGAGTGCAGAGCACTTTACAGAGCCAGGGAAGTGTCCTTATCCCCGCTGGCTGAAAGCGGAGAGGTGGTATGTGGGAGGAAGGACCGACACCGAGGAAAAAGTGAAAACGAACTTACATGGTGCCTGAGAAACCCCTGCAGATGAGCTCTCACCATACGCATGCCCACCTGAATAAATGGTGGGGTTTTGAGGAAGTCCAGAGGACTGGGCTGTTGCCAGCAGCTGAACTAAGAGCTCAAGCAGATGCTGGAGAAGTCCTGTAGTGCTCACCCAGCACTGCTCAGCCATAGGCACATACATTGATGGAAAAACCACGGGGGTCCTGTTTCTGCAACTCCATTAGACCCCCAACCGTCATGTCCCTGGCATGAACACTGGGTATGCTAATCAATGAATTAGTGCTAATTAGTTAACGAGCCTGCCTGGTCACCTCACAGAGGAAGAGGTGGGGAGACTTTCCTAATTCCAGTTACAGAGGGGCCAGGACCTTGCTCGGAGCGGTGGAGATTTGAACTCAGCTGCTCTCCATTAGCCTGAGGAGCACGGCCCCAGACATGTCTGGTCACTTCCACCACTGACAATAATCATGACAAATACCAGCCACGTAGCTGGAGAGAGCTCCCTGCTCTGCTTTCGTCTGAGCTGCCTCATGTAGCAAGATAATACGGCGTTTCTCTTCGATGAAGTGTCTTTCACCCCGGAGCACAGCCAGCTTTGCAGAGGAAATGATGGTCAGGCCTGCTGGAGATGGAAATGAGGAGTGGGAAGGTGCATGGGGGAGATTTGCAAATCACAGAGCTCAGCTGCAGAAATCCTAAACCAGTGCCCTACCCCTTTCCATGTGGCCTCCCCAGTAAAGCCTTCCATCCACTCCAGCTCCCAGTATCGGCAAGAGGACGCTTGTCGCCTCTTATCAGAGTTGCTGGGCTCAGCAACTCTTTCCAGCAACAGGCTCCGCACACATGCACGCACACTCCCATCCAACATAAACTGATGTGACCAATTATACAAATACAGATCTGGCAGTAAGAAGCCTGTTTGCTCCATCTCTGAGTCTCCAGTGAGCATTCCCAGAGAGGCATTACCGTATTGCTGAGGCTACTGCCTTTGCACAGACTGCACTGTGTCTTTTTGGGGTTTTTTGGTTGGGTTTTTTTTTTTTTTTTTTGTTCCGGCTCTTACTTGCATCTTCAGAGAAAGAAGAGGAAAGCACTGTTAAAAGTTGACCAGGAACTGACCTCAACTGACCATCAGCCCTTTGGATCAGGAACATGAGCCTGTATAATTTGGAGTAAAGACACGTACGCAAAACTCTTGTGCATGGCCTATCCAGTAGAGAAGAACAAAAAGCCCTATTGTGCAAGCACGAGTGGCATTGACCCCCACAGAGATTTACTTAGGATAGCCCGACTGGCAAGCGGTGACACTACGAGGTCTAATGAAACCGATAGCTCATTCCTGTGACTGAGTCATTCCCCTGGGAAAGCAGCAGGCTCACGTTCCGGCCAACCCAACCAGGAGAAACGGGCAGGGGCTGTGCGTGCAAAATGTCAGAGCAGCAGTATCGCATGGACCTCCTTCCATGCATTCCTCTTCCCAAGGGCTAAGCAAAAGTTAACACTCCTTTTCACCCCAGCCTTTCCCTTTTAAAGAAAGGAAACAGATAGAGATGACAATTCCTGCTTTTTAGTTGATAGTGATTTTTTTTTTCCTTGAAATGCTTCTTCTTTCAGCAGCTCCAGCCCATGTTCTTCTTTCTAAATGACCTGGATTTTCTGTCCCCCATTCTAGAGAGGAACACAATAGCAGGGATGATATTCCCTCTTCCTGCAATACTTGAGAACATTGGGCACAGCACTATGATCCAGGAGTCTCTGAGCTGCAATTGCACTACAAGTCATGTTTTACTGTACCTTAGCCAACCCTCCTGTAAAACAGGGACAATGCTGCTCCTCATGTTGGTGTTTCAGAGGTGCTCTGTCAGAGCTCTGTGCTGTTAACACTGGTGATCACAAATGCAAGCCCTGGGAGGAAGACGAAAATCCTGAAATAGGCTATTTGTAAGAAAATCATGGCCACTCCATCACCAACAGCGACCTTACAAGGAGTCAAGTTGACTGTCCCATACCCAACACAAAGCCCTTCTACCACTTAAGCCAGAAATGGCCCTTCCTAACCTGGTGGTATGAAGCAGAAGAGACCCCATGGATCAGCCCCACGGGCCAAGCAGCATTCATCCTGGGGTCAGGTGCTCATATTGCCAAAGTAAAATGCGTGTTCCCCCAGCTGGCATCCAGACATGCCTGACAGCCATCCATCAAAGGACTAATCAGCAATATTCCCTCTACAAGCTCCTCCTGCATTCAGCTAAACCCTGTGAGTACAGCAGTGTTTGCTTGGTGGGCATCAAGCATCTAGGATGGGCAGGGGGGATGCAAGGAAAGAAGAGGGAGTAGGAGAGCGGAGACCACTTGAGGAATAGATGTATGGCCTTGCAGGGATCTAGGTACTGTTAACTGCAAAGATGTTTTGGCAAGTTGCTGACTTAGATGTGCCGTGAAGCATCAGAAGCACGGGAAGCCTTTATAGCCAAGTCACTCATCAGACAATGACTCAGGTCCCAAACGCCCACCTCGCCTGCCCTCCGTTAGCAAAGTGTTGGAAAAATATTGCCCAGCTCTTTACACAAGGCCGTGTGTTGGCTGGTCTGCTTCGAAAACATTGACAGCACTGCCATGAAAAACAGGAAGAGATTGAATACAGTAATTTAAACAGTCAAACTCCATTTCCTGCCAAAAGGAAAAGAAAATACCGGCAAAAGGCAGTAGCCAGGCAATAGTTGGGGACAGACAGTTTGATTATCTTGGACAGATATTTGCGCTGTGTATCCGGTAAAAGCTACAGCGATGGAGGTGACACCTTTTCATTTCAGGGACTGGAGTCTGTTAGGCTGCAGAGCAGCAGGTGATGCTGTGAGGCAGATCAGGCTGACGAGGAGCCTAGGAACTCCCAGGATAGCAGCTTTGTGTTGCAACCAGCTCCTAAGCTGACGGCAAAGGATCATACGTATGCCAACAACACACCGTGTTTGGGACTTCATTGCAAGCCAAGGCTACAGCAAGGATCCTCGTTCCTCTCGCAGCTCCCCAGCAGGCCCTGGCACTCTCATGCTGCTTTGGGGTCAGTCTCCAATACCCTCCTCTTCTTCATCCATGTTTGCATGTCCCACAGAGTGGTTCACCTGCCTGCTACCCAAGGCAGACGGGAAGGCTACGGTGGTGCAATTGTCACTGGGCTTCAAAATGCACCTATTGTTAATTCTATTCCATATTAGTGAAAATCAGCAAATCCCCCAATGATCCAGACCTGTACCAAAATGGCCCATTTACTTCTCCATCCTTCTCCAAAACTGTCTTTAAAAAAAAACAAAACAAACCAAAAAAAAAAAAAACCAAAAAACCCAACCCATATCAAACACTTCCCAACCGTATCAACAGTTAATTACAAAGTTTACAAAGCGTATTTAAACCACGTCCTTCTTTACCCACCATGAAGATTATTTTCTGTTTTACGAAGCCTATTTTTTCCTTCCAGAACAGCCCTTCCTTCTGCCAACACCCTGCATGTCCATATATCCTCGCTCCCTCTGCTCCGTGCACGGATGCACCACACTGTGCCACGGAAGTGGTTGTATTTTGGTGACACACAACGCTCTTGCTAGATAGCCAAAGTTGCTCTCTGTGGCTATATAAGCAGGAATGGCTTCGGTATCAGGAAAAAGGAGATTTAGATGAGACATGAGGGAAAGCTTCCTAGCAGCAAAGACAGATCATGTAGGGAGAAAGGGGAATCTCCATCGCTGGAGGTTAAGAACAGGTGAGACAAACATGTGTGAGAAATGTTATAAGTAGAGCAGAAGGGCAAATCAGATGACCTCATAAGACTCATTTTTTTCCCGGCTTCATTTTTCTCTGATTATATGAATTTCTAAGCATTTGGGGTCAAGTGTACTGTTTAAATATAAGCTATTATCCTGTATTTGCAGAGAGGAATACCAGAGAAGTATTACCTGGAACTGTTCATCACCTGAGTGAACATCACCAATTTGCAAATCAACTGTGCAGACATAAAAATCCATCATTTTTTCCTGATTTATGCTGAAGATTAATAGGACACCTATAACACAGGAACAGGGGAGGAACGCACATTGAGGACCTTCCATTCATCTCCGGTCATTTAGATATCCCATTCTGGAAATTCTTCTATCAAGCTGCTGAAATCTGCAGTATGCACACGTGGTTGGAACAAGAGAAGCACAGGCTCATTGCACAGTTGTGTCTCGGTCTTTTTCCTTCACACTGGCTTTGCAAACCAGACCAGAGCAAGTCTCCAGGCCATCCAGCCCTGTAGGACATCTGGAGACCCAATGCCTCCCACCACATGTTGACCATGAGACACAGCGTGTCCAGCCCAGCCTGCTTCTGGGTCCTACCTCGCCTCAGCTTTCCAAGCTCCAGCCGCACCAGCAAAGCTGCCTGACTGGGGAAGCTGCAGACTTTGCCCTGTACTAGTCCATCCAAGTGCATCGTTCCCCCACATCCCTGTAATTTTTTGTGTGCATATTGCAGGTTAGGAGAGCTGTGCTGGAAATGGTCCCCCAGAAACTTCTCTTGCCCTGAAGTGACCTTGAGCAAGCATTACACCAAGGCAGGAACAGGAGCATCCTAACATGTGGATCCCATTTGAGTCAGTTATCGCCCTATTAGAAAAATATTTGTTACCAAAACCCAGACCTGACCACGTACCAAGATGTGAAGACAGTTCAGTGAGCCCAGCTCCATAATCCATGGTCCCATAGTTTATACCACAAAGAAGGACTGAAATATCTTCCAACAGTGTTTCTCTGCAATGCTCGGTGAGGTTTTCCCACAGCTTATCTCCACCCATCTGCCCACTGCCAAGCACATCAGCTCTATCTGTTCACATGCAGGATTTCGGCTGCTGGAGGCAGGGCAGCAGAGCTGAAGTTCAGGTCCAACCTTGATCACAGGCAGGTTAAGGCTCTGTTTGCACCAGCAGAGAAATATTTGCCATCTACACCAAACCAGGGAAAGTCTCACTGGTGGCTTTGTAAGTGGTTTTAGAGCTGCTTCAAATACACGTGCTAAGAGGCAGAGCAGCAGTGCTGGTGGATGGCTGGCAAGCAGGACGTCAGCAAAGGAGATGAGGCCCTCACAGACATATATCCAGGCTCCAAAATACTTTACCAACCATCAAATATTTTCCAAGCTTAGCGGCTGGACTCCGCAACCCTTACAGCAGCCAAGTCACTAATACCTCTTCCCTCGGGCAGCACAGCTGATCTCAGGCAGGGCTTGCCAGCAGCTCTAAGTAGACTCATTTAAGGAGAGGACAGCCCACTTAGTTACACTTTTCAGACTCCTATTTTTTTCTTCAAGGATCTCCAGGCTCTTTCTCCAGCTGGGAAGCATTAGCATCTCTGATTCACAGTGAAGAAATGCAGTCACAAATATGGTCTACCAGTTATTCCCACTGCGTCACCCAGTCCCCGGCTCCTTGTCCTCTCACCAACCTCTGCAGTCCTGTCTCTCCAAATTCAGTCTGATATATCAGACTTCTTGGTCTGAGACTCACCCCGAGGCACACAAGAAAGCTGTTGGCCTTTTTGCTCCTGTCTAAAGCCACAGAAGCCAGGTGACTGAGAGGTTTCAAACCTCCTGATTTGAGAGGTACGGTATTGCAAGTGTTAGTATGGAGCAGGAGCAGAGCAGATTTGCAAATGCACGGAGAGTCTTAACAGCCCAGGAAAGTTACTCCAGTGGGAAGCTCCCAGCTTAAATCTAAAGGCAGCTCTTTGAATGTGCAGAGGCCTTGAGCTAAACGAAAAAAAAAAAATTCAAAGCCAGATTTGGGCACAGCCTTTCCCCCTGCTCAATACTCCATCGGGAGCTTTGCAGGTCTAGATAGAAGAGATCCCAACTAAAAGGAAAGGCTTGTCCCTCTGCACGTTTGGTGTGGGAGTGTGACAGCAGTGTGAGGTCACACAACAATGCTGAGGGCACTGATGTAAAGAGGAGTTAGGGCAGGGTAAGGCAGGATCGGTCTCCCTGCAGTGAAATTTCTGCCTGCATTCCTCTTGGTCCGTCCTTGTCCTGCAGAGGAACAACAGCAGGGATCCCCCAGCAAAGGAGGCTTGGGTACAAAGGAAAGCCGAAGACATCCCACATCCTCAATCCTGACTCTGCCTTGAGATTACGGGGCAGGAAAACGCTCTGGTGTTTCTCTGTATTCCCTTTGCTCAGACTTGAACTTGCCTCTCACTTGAAAGAGCTAATTAAGGAAGGAAATCAAAGCCCAGAGAGGCGGCTATTACAGCAGCCCGGGTGCAGCGCCGGCTGTAATGCTGATTTCTGTGCATGATATCAAAGCCAGCCGTATACTGGCAGGGCTGACGCAGATTTCTGCAATGACACTTTACTGAATCAACAGAATAAACTGAGACAATTTCTGAAGACCATTTGTAGGTCAGGTAGACCAGCCTCTTCCCCAATCCTGCCCTTAAATCTTGCAGCATTTAATCCTTGATCTGTAGCCAGGACTTAATTTTTCAGCCCAGAGACAGTGCAGAGCTGGCTGGAAACCGGAAGACGAGGGACTTTGATGGTTAATGACCAGTGCTTCTCAGCCCTAGAAGAAACGAAGCCCTGGCTTCACAAAGCTCCCTGAACAAATCCTGCTCCCACTCAAGCCCAGGGAAATAAATTTACGCCAGCAGACACAGAAACCAACACAAGCCTTTGACATTATCTAGGTCCTATTTCAGTTTAGGTTTGAGCGTGAGCCAAGGAAGCGTGAGTTCACCCCTGGTGAATTGCACAGCAAAGTAACAACAACAGGTCAATTCCTCCCAAAGATTTCAAGGCCCCTAGGCTTAGTTTAGCAGCAAACATAACATGGCCGGGGAGGTCGGAAAGTAATACCTTCCTCAGCTCATCCATGAGCAAACTAACACATGTACTGGTTAAATTAGGTGGTGTGGTTGGATGAAGGCAGAACCAGGACTGGGACAAGGCAGTCTCAGTTCCTTGGTCCCTGCTCAAATTGTTGAGCAATGCTCCAAGATCAGTGAGCACATGAGGAGGTTAAGGTTGGGCGCTTGGGGGCTTCACTTACCGCACTGCTACAGGGAATGTCCTTGACTTTAAGCCAGGCCAGATCTAAAGTCCCCTCTCCCCTGTAGCAGGACTGCAGTCTGTCCTTGATGCGATCATTGATCTTTTTCAGCACAAAGATGCAAAGAGCAGACTCGTCCAAGGACTTCATCTTCCTTTTCTGCCCCTTGGAGAAGACTGTGAAGAGGATATCATCCTCAGGGCCAACACCCAAAGACTTCGCTAAGATGGCTCCAGCCTTAGACAAGTAGGCTGCCTGGAGCAACCGGTACTCCACCCCATTCTTCTCACAGCCAATGGGCACCTCCACATAGGAGTTAAAGGCTGTGTCCTCCTTACAAAGACGGACCAGCTTGGAGGTATAAACTTGCTCCTTTGTGGTGGAGCCAGGTGGTGAGATCATCTCAGGCTGCAGAGTTAGGAAATAGACAAAGTTACCACTGCTGAATCCGTAGATGTAGTAGATATCAAAGTCAGGGATGATGGTAAAGGTGTCTGAGGGGATCTTGATCATGGATGCCACAAACTCATCGTGAAAGACATATGCAAACATCCCATCTGCCTCAGAGTTCTTGGTGAGCTTTCTGCTTGAAATAGTGGGGAAATACTCAGGTTTGCCATCCACGGCAGTGGCAATGAACAACTTGTCATCCATGTTGCTGTAAGAAACAATGACTCCAAAAACAGAGCCACTCTCATTCACTCCAGAGAGATAATGCTCCTTCTTGTGGAAGGGCTCTCCCAGCTTGAAGAGGTCATCCAGCCTCAAAAGCTTGCAGATGCCCTGGTAAAGACTCCCACAGGCTATCAATCGATTCTCCTTGTAGTCTATGAGGAGCATTTTGTTTATGTTGTTAGTAGGTGTCAAGGGTTCATTGCAGGTTTGGACTATCCTGGGAGGATAACACTTGGGATTATCTTCGTCAGGACCAGTTTGGTGGGTAACCAGAACCTTCAGGTCACTGGAGAGTTTGTAGATCCTGTTGACAGCTCCCAAGTAAATATGCCCAGTTCTTTCATCAACCACCAAGTGGTTGAAGTTCCCCTCTGCTTGTTCTCCAGTGAAAGTGATGAAGGGCCTCTTTGGGTGGAGTGGCTGCTGCCTAGCAAGAGGCGACACTGTGGTGGATAGCAGGAGGTGAGAAACCAGGCAAGTCCATTTCCACATGGCCGGTGACATGATTAGAAAGGTTTGTATTCCCAAGGGAATGAGGATTAAAAGCTGTAAGAGTCTTCAAAACACCAATTCCCTGGCAGATTTTGTCCTACAAGAAAAGAGAAAAGAAAACAAAAGTACATTACTATGGAGTATTCCTTCCTCCTCCCTCCTTCACAACCATGCCATCATCAGAGCGTATTTAATTGCTAATCCTCCCTTTCTCGTCTCTGAGCTCTCTACTTAAAACCAGCACAAAGGGAGCCCTCCTGAAAGAAAAGATGCTGGTAGAAAGAGCAGAAATCACACAGCAGAATAATAAATCAGCACCCTTTTACTCTCCATTACACACACACGCGCCCCATGGTGCAGCACAAAAATTCACTGGAAGCTGGAACAGCACAGAAGGCTAATGGTAGAAACATCGAGCAGTATTGTTGTTTGCACTGCCAATTTTGACCCAATTGTGTATTTGCCATCTAAGAAGACAGGACAGGAGAAGGATTATTCTCCTGCTCTTCTGGATGAGGAACTGAAGCCTAGAGAAGGTCAGGGACCTGCCTACAGGGACAGGCCCAGATGGAAGCTGAGCTCTTTTGCAACCCTTGAAGTTTGCCAGGAGGAAGCCAGCTCTGGTCTGACATTAACATCCATTCAGGGAGACATCAGTCCAGAACGGGACTGTTTGAACAGGCTCTCTGTGGCTTCCAGATCAAAGCCGCCTCATGCCGGTCCAGCTTGGAGTACAGACATAGGAGTTGTGGTGTGCCAGCCTTTACAGCCACATCTACAAAAGGCATGCAGCCAAGCACAGAGCAAACTGAGCAACAGGTCTCCTCCTTCCCTTGGGCTTTCACCACGAGACACTCTTCACCCGCTGCATAGACAAGAAAACGTTGTCTAAAAGAGAGATACAGTTCCCCTGGGCATCTCAGATGAATGAGGAGAAAGGGGTTGTCTAACTATTAGCAGTAATAAAGTTTAAAGGACCATGAAGTAGGAAAGCTAACAACCCAGGGACCAGCCTGGTGACTTTCCAAAGGGAGGAAAGAGGGCTTCCTTGCACCACTCAGTCTCTTAAAATCTCCCGGGTTTTAACAAGGGTGGTGGGAGCAGTATGGGGTTCAAACACCTTCTGTAATTTGATGAGCACATCACCAAGCCCCATCCCGGTGCCATGGAAATGCATCTTTCAACTCGACACATCCATCTGCTCCCTGCTCCGTCACTTTTGCATGGCTGCTTCTGTACCAAGAACAGCTTTGGCCCTTTATGGCCCCACAGAGCATGTGGGAGGTGGAGTCCTACCAGCTCAGGTCTCACAAGTCAAGCTCCTTGATGAGTGCTGACTGCACAACCCTTGTTATTGGCCGCCAGGCGGAGGCCCACAAGTCTTTCCTCCCTCCACCCCTCTTTAACATCCAGATCAGAGTTTCACAGAACTGTTCTTGATTTTAAAAAGGACACAAGCCAAGCCCCAGCTCCAGTCCCACAGGCCAGTGTCCTATCACCTCTCTCACAGAGTGACTTTGCTGAAATTAGGGGTGTAACTAGCTGAGCAAAGGTGATGACAGCCAGCCTCGCCCAAGTAGGAGGCAAGTAAAAAATCACTGTATGCAGAACCCAGCAGGGAGGAAGATGTGGCAGTGACACAGGTCCGGATTTGCAGTGTTTTCAAATCTGTGCACTCTTGCTAACACCAGTGGAACTGAAAAATTTACTTGAAGAAATAATGAAGAGAATAAATCCTGTCTTCTTTTGACCTGTAGACTGATTAGATCTGGTAGTGGAAAGGGTAAGTCTGGGCTTGTAGAGCATCCACCACTTTTATGCCACCCCAAATACTTCAAAATTCTCACGGTAGCCAGAATTTCAAAGCTGTTGTACGATCACCTTCACCTCCCACTGCCCTCCCTACTGCAGCAGCCACAGGCATTGGATAGATGATGGACAAAGGTCATTTCACATTTACTTTAGGTGTGTTTACCCTGTTCTGCTTTGCCTTTCTGGTCAAGCAAATATTTAATAAAATCAAGCTTATACTGCAGGGTTTGCAAGACTGTCTTGCGAGCAGGAGGGGATTCGCTCTGCAGGGATATGCAGGCTGGTCACGTAGGCTTTTAATAACCTTTATTATGATAGATAGAGCGGCGATGGGATGAGCTATCCCTGCACAACCATTCCTCTTTCAAAAGAGGCCATCCTTGAGAGAGCAGCAGAAGAGGGAAGCTGTCCCTGTTTGAGTCCTGTGTTCAGAAACATCACGTGGCGACCCTGAACACCAGCTCCCGTCACTTCTGAGTTATGATCCATATTTCTAACAGACTCTAGTTTGATCGGGCACTAGACAGATCTAGGAAAAAATTATTCTTTTCAAGTACTAAAAAGATATCTATTTTACCCCTATTTTTACTGTATTTTGCTTCTCTTAGCCCTGCAGAGTCAGCACAGCTGCAGGACGGGGAAGTGGGAACTGCCATGACCCGGAGACCGAAGAGGTAACAACCAACCCCTCTTCTGCAACAGGAGCCATCTGCCCGAAGGTCATCCCGACACCTAAGAGAAGAGGAGGAAACCTGCCCATTAAAATGAGTGGTCAACACACCACAAAAGGAGATAACGCTCCAGATGTGAAATCTCCAAGCAGGAGAGAATCGCGACTGACTTTAAGGTGAGACTTGTCACTTGTAGAAGGAGGAAGTGGTGAGGGGAACCTTCCTCTAGGCAAAGACAGCAAATTTGACCTCAGAACCAGAGACACCCCAATGAGAAACTCCAGGAAGACTGGATGTCAGACAAGGGTGCTCCTAAAATAGCGAACCTCATGGAGGAAGATGCTCACCTGCAGAGGAAAGAGCCTCAACAATCTGCCAGCACCGATAGCCACCAAGCAAGCACAGGAGCAGCCTTTTGGGACAAAGCAGGAAGAGCAGGAGCCTGGGGCTATCTTGCCATCTTCCATCAGCCATCTGAGTGACCCTAGGAGCAGGATTTTCTCTCTGTACACTGCTGGCATTCATTCCTTCTCTCCCATCTGCTCATGTTGTTTGCCCTGCACCCTCTGTCCTGGAGTCCCAATCAGTATTTGAGCCTCTAAGGGCTATAATTTATAATTTGGCTTAATTAATAAATAACAGCAGCGGTCAGAGGCAAGGAGGACTGGAGGAGCTTGCAGAATAGAGCAGGGTTTGTACTACCCCTTAGAGGATGCACCAAGGAGAAGGGGTTGTGCATGTCTTTTTATTACCCATCTCTGGATAGCAGAAATCATAGCAGCTGGGAAGACAAATAACGTAGTGCCATAGACATATCCAGTCTTCTAAGCCGCTTGGTCTGCAAGAGACTAATTATAAGAAAAAAACCCCAAACACCAAACAACTAAACAAAAGGCCAAAGTGAGCAGGCAGTGCGGTCTGGGCTTAGGCTCTGAGGTGGGTATTTCGAAAATAAACCCAAACTGCCTTCCCACAATGACCAGGCTCACTCTTCTCCTCACCCAGAGACGTGGCCAGCAGCAATGCCATGACCCTGCATGCAGAGCTCCTGAGTGACACCAGACTGTCCCTCTGAGCAGCTCTACGTGGCTCCTGCCACAACAGCCTCTTCACCGGCACGTTCAAGGTCCTTGGGAAGGTCACACAGCCTCTACAGCCCCAGGGATCTGTAGGGAAAGACCTCTCAGTAGAAAGCTGCCCTTCGTTGTCTTCCTCTGTCAGGAAGAGCTGCCCCTCTGCTCTGCACCACCCTTCACATGCAGTGGCTGTGCTGAGGGGATGCCACCGGTCATAACAACACTCTAAAAGCTTTTCTTTAAGACTGGATCTCCTGGGTGAGTCTCTTCATTGCCCCACAGCATAAAAAAGCAGACACCCTGCCTGCCTACTTCTCTAACCACGGGTAGGCTGTGGTGTTATGCAACCTTCATGACATGCAGCAATTGGAAAGGAAGGTATCATTCTTTTTTTCCAGAAGTAAATCTGCACCAGATATGAATCTAGCCTGGACATGAAATTGGAGCAGAGGAAGCCTTCTTGCAAATCCAGTTCTTTCAGACAGGGTTCCATTGATGGTTGGAGGAAGGTCTCAGAGTCAGCTCCCACATACGGTCTCAACCACAATCCTGCCTGTGGAACTAGGGTCTCTATGGCTTGCAAATAACACGTTCACCATAAGACCTCTTGAATTCACACACTTTGGTTTAAGGACTGGTTTCCTCCTGAAGGACAGTAAGTTATGATGCTACCCTACCGTGTGGTTACTTGTTTACTGGTGTTGACCATTTCCTGCAAATGTTGGAGACCACTGAGTTAGAGGATGCAGCTTGATTCTGCTCTGGGCTCTCCAGGGAATGATCCCAAGGCTCTACAACATGGAACCCTATGGTCAAGAGATGGGGCCCTGGACAAGAAATGTCTGGATGCAAAAAAGTCTGGGGAGAAGAAGCTTACCTAACTTCTTTTAACTCAGCATGTGGCAGTTAATAGATGGGAAAGCTAGGGAATGCTGAATATATCCTCAAAACCCTGCAAGTTTCAAGGGGAGAAAGTCAAGAAGGATTCACTATGGCTGAGGAAGTAGGAATAAATCAAGGATAAAAAGGACACAAAGGACTGGCAGGAGGGGTTGGAACTAGATGATCTTTGAGGTCCCTTCCAATCCAAACCATTCTATGACTCTATGATTCTATGACTGGTCTGTGAATTGAGTGGGAAGAAGTGTACAGGGAGAAGGGAAAGACAGAGATGGAGCATGGGTCTGAACTAACCATTTCACAAAAGCCATGGTCACGTCCCGGTACTGAAGACTGCCACGAACGCACCCCACTGCAATGACAGCTCCTGAAAGGAACATGTCACTGGGTGAATGCGGGAGAAAACAGCATCTTGCCATTTGGCTCACACATACACAACCCTCCTGCCATCAAAGGTGGCAGACAGATTCACATCACCAGGTCCCCTGCCACAGCCACGTGTTGGTGGCAGGGACGTTGCAAGGTCAGTGGCAAGAGGAATCACACTTGAGAGCCTGGCTGCAAAGAGCCATGGAAGCAAATACACCCTGGGTCCACCTCCAGCTAGGGGCTCAGAGCAACAGTACATGTTAAAATCTAGAACAGGACCCAGAACATGCTGAAAACCAGCATCGGGAGGGGAGCAAATCCACCACCTCCTCCTGCAGAGCGGGTCTGGCAGCACCCTGGGGTCCCGCTGGCTGGTGGGACAGGCTCAGTGAGTCCTCCACCAGCCACCACCTGGCTAGGAGGAAGCCAACAGCACCCAGGGCTCCTGAGCAATGCCAACGGCACAGGCTCGGTGGTTAATGAAGCCCAGTGTTAATCAGGCAGCACGCTCCTCTGTTTACTTTTGCTCCACTCAGGCACAGCTATTCATTTCCCGGGATGCGGGAAGCCGTGCACAGATGCTGACGAGGCAGACGCCCAGCGACGGAGCCAGCGCAGAGCAATTCAGCACCAAGTGCAGCTACACAATCCCTTTAATCTCAGCTAAAGATTTTTTTTTTTTCCCCTGGCTTCCTTTAATAAAGCCTGATTACCATGGATAGAAGCTTTTCTTTAGGAGCCGACATGGCGAGAAAACTCATATGGAGACATTGTCGACAGCTCCCCCAACAAAGACCAGCTTCTAACTTCAGCTAAATCCTTTCTCCTTGAACTTAAAACCTGTCCATTGCCTGACGGAAACTGAAGGCAAGTCTCTCTTTGAGGGCATCCCATGCCAGACCATCTTTTCTTTGGAGCTCGCCTCAATGAACAGATCCCAGCGCAAGCTGCGGCTTGTCCCAAATAAAGAGATTAATTTCAGGAGTGGTTTGTTTGCAAGGTACTTAAGCTAAGGCGGGACAACATGGCCTTCCCTCATCACACAGATTATTCTGTTCCGGCACTCAGATGGTGCCCATCACCTTGTTACCTGTGTATCTGCCAGAAGCGTATTAAGTGATGGGATTAACACTTGCCATGAGTAGGACTTACTTTCTTTTTTCCTGATTCCCCCGCATGATAGAAGTGCGTATGGATGGTGTCTCTGCCTGCATTTCAGACTTGGTTTCCTATCAGCAGAAGCAGGTCAGAGCTGTGCTCCTTTGTGCTTGGGAGGGAGAGCAGAGATGTTTGTAATGGTTTCTCACTCCCTCCAGGAATTTGCTATGCAGAGACTTGAATGAAAGAACGCAAATATTCAGTGCCACAGAAACAAGAATGGAGTTTTGAGGTCATGGAAAAAACCTACAAATCCAGAGACCGGGGTTAAACTCTCTGTTTTGGAGCAGAGTTGCCTGAAAGTATTCTGAGGTTAAATCTATTAAAATTATTTCTTATCGCAGTAACTTGGGAAATGTAAACCTCCATACAAACAAACTGTCGTAGCAACAGCATGCAAGAGCACACAAAGTCATTGATTTTAAGCAAACCATGTCACAACAGTGCCTAACTTTGTTAATCCTGCCTCGAGGAATGTGTGTAAGAGACCATATAGGTCCAAAGCACTGAGAAAAATGAAGGATTGCCAAAATTTGGAGTGTCAGGTTGACTTCTATTTCAAAGACTCATTCTTGTCCCCCTAAAAAAGCCACCGTACACTCCTGGGGCTCTGTTCTCCTCACTACAAAATGTTTCTCTACTGTATTTCAACGAGGTGCAACTCTCATGGGGTTGGCAGTGCCAAGTTGGCCAAGAATTTAAAAGGCACTTCACAGGTAAGGAGGCTGTGGTCAGACTGTGGCCCTAGACATGAAGAGGAACAAGCACAGCCCCTGGCCCGAAAGGGATGATGAATATTGAAAAGAAAATAACCCAGCCGGTCTCCCCAGCTTGTACATCAATTACAGCATTTTAGGTCAGCCTTGAGGAAAACAGCGGTTCCTTCCTCAGAAGTCAAGCATATTCCCTTCAATGATTTGAGGGCCCTGAAGAGTACCCAAATGAAGTCTTGAAATTTTCTGGACCTGGTCCAGATGGGAGCCCTAAAACACCACTTTGATCCTCAAACAGCGAGGAAGGGGCTCTGACCCCAGGTTTCTCCGTGAGTCAGCAGGCAGCTATTTTCTTGTTGGCTGCGGCTGTATAGCACAGTTTATGTTGCATCGAACGGCAGTGGGTGGATGCTTTGCAATCTTAGGAAGATCCGCGAGACACAAGCCCTCTCTCTCAGGCTGAAGTCTTGTAATTAGCACTGTATAAATCCACAAAGAGCCAAATCTCGTAAGACAGAGACCATACTTCAGCTGTCTCCTTAAAGCCTGGCACAGAGAGTAACTCCGTATTCGCAGTGACTTTGTGATCACTGGCTATTTCACTCTCTATATCTACATGAGATGCCAGCAAGGATAAAATGTGGGACTTAAAGGAAAAACCAAAACCTTTAGACCTCGATCTACTGTTTTTTGGAGCACCAAGATCTATATTTGGAGGTGGGGAAACCAATTGCATAGAAGCCAGGAGAGAATCCCTCGTCTTCAAAGTCAGATTTTGCTACGTAAAAGGCAGCTGGAGCAGAGCAGCCTGAGAGACACAGGGTAAAAGCAACAGAACTGGGAAAATCAGGGATGCTACTGGGATGAGGAATAAGGTTTGGAAATCAAGCTGCAGAGTGATGTAAAGCCAGTGGATCTGCTGCTTAGGATCAGGCTATCTGCAAACCAGATGAGCTTCGGTTGCCAGTGACCAGTACCTGGCGGTTCAGAGAGTTTGGGAAGTTCTCTCAAATGAAGAGCGCACAACTGGCCAGCCCGATGTGACTAACGGCGAGCACGGCTGTGTCCTCACAGAGATCCTTTAGGGTAAGGACCATCAATTCTGCAGCTGTACCAAACCTTACGGTCGGAAATAGGCTGAACACAGAGCAGGAGTAGGAACATAAAGAAAATGCTGTTAACAACACTATATTACTGGGAGGAAAGAGAGAGATAGAGGTGTGATGATTTCTCTTCAGTGATGCAGGGTTTGCAGCACAGGCGAGAACGGAGTCTCCCTTTCTGCTTTATTCAGCATCAAATTTCCTCCTTTAATTTATGGCAGGTATCCAACCCATTTTGGAGCAGCAGCCACTAGCCACGGATGGGACCAGCGAAAAGATCTGACACAGCAAATCCTTCATCTTCAGCTTCCCACGTGAATGGCTGAAGAGAGCGGATGAGTGAGTACAGTCCCATAAAACAGGGATGGCTGGACCATCTCAAATCTTAGCCAGATCTTGAGTCCAGCACACACATTACGCCTAGTGGGAAGGAGTAATGCTGACTGGCATTTGCTCTTCCAAACCTAAAGGAAAGCTTCATTTTACTGCAGCCATTAGCAATATTTTTATAGTGATAACTGTACTGGAGATTATGGAAAAAAAAAAATATTAGACATCTCCTTGTTTCATTTGCTCTGCACTTACTAATTCTGACAAAATTCCTAGAGGCTTCTGGGTGGGTCTTTATGCACCCAGGAACCTCCTGGGTAGACACATGCCATTTATTTTATCACTCTGACTTTTATGTGACAGCTCTTCCACCAACTGGCCTCTGTCTACAAACCCTTGAGCAGGTCAGATGAGGGACAGTCTTTTTTCTACATTTCTGTAGCACCTAGGGCAATTAGGTCCCAATCTGGTTAGTTCAGAGCTTGCACATGTTAGCTGAAGCAATCTATTTCTGCTGACTCTGCAGGCTTGAAAAGAGATCTTTAAAAGATGTCAGAAGGCTGACTAGTCCGTACTTCTGCGCCAGAGTTCACCGGCCCTAAATTCCAGATGTATTCTGCAGATATGGGACTGCTACAGAGCACGACCTCTTGTTTACAAACGAAACAATAAAACACCAAATAGACTTTTTTTTTTTTGCGCAATACTGACCTACTGCGTGCTTTACTTGGTTTCCCTTACAAATAGGAAAAAAAAACCAGCATTAAGATTGTTTATAACTCTTAGCCACTCTGGCATAAACGTACTTTGTGTCAAGTTCAACCCGAAGCAGAGCTCAGTGCGGCTGCTGTGTTCAGACTGAGATTCCCCCCGAGAAAAAATACCCAAGATCAGCCCAAAGGAGAGATGTCCTCTTCAGATGACTTCCACTTCAGAATGCTTTGGCTAAAACCTCCTGACCCCCGCCTTGACTTGGTTTTTTTGGGGGTTTTTTTACAGTCAGGCTGAAGGGCAGTTGAGATGCCGCCCCATCTGAAAGGCAAACGAAGGGACAGGACTCTGATGGAGAGCCCCACGCTTGCACTAGCAGAGACATCCAGCTGAGGCACAATTTCAAGCCCAGCAGGAGCAAGGGGGATTGACTCTACTCATTCTGCCGATAGCTGTAATGAGGGAGTATGGACACAGCCTTGATAAGCAGCGGCTTTGCGAGTATTTTGGAGTAAAAAAAACCCAAAAAAAAACCCAAAAACCCAAACACAAAAGATGGTCTGACATCTATCCCACCCCAGTCCCGTGATGCTCCATTTTACAGACGATGCAAGAAGCCCACCACAGGTACTTTCAGCAGGGAATCACCTGCAAAACTCAACCCTCCCTTCCAAAAAAGACCTGGATAAACTATTACTAATTTGCTATTAATTTTCTCTTCCAGTGACTTTGTCACCGCGAGGCAGAGGACAAGCCTAGCTGCTGCCAACACATACAAAGGCCAATGGGAAGTTATTCTTAGAGCCCTGCCCGGCTGTTGCTGCAGGATAACTAGCTCCAAATCATGCTTGACAGTCTCAAGATACTGCTGAGCTAAACAGGACACCTATGGCCAGGATCAGATACAGACAAGAGACAGAATTGTGCTAATACGGGTAAAAAAATCATCCCATGCTATGTTTGTTAGCAGGAAGATTAGAAGAGCACTGATGTTGTGTACACACATAGAAGCTGCATTTGCAAGGAGATACACAAATCCATCCTGTACAGCATACAGACACATTTATTTTTGCACAAAATTATGCAATTCCTGTACTCCCGGAGCAGGGCAGTGTGTGCATGCATAATTACACGGAGCATTAGCAGCAACACCTATAGCTCAGGTTGTCTGACATGTTCTGTACCAAGACTCGGTTTTAAGGTCCTCATTACTTTGACAGACCTGAACTGCTGAGGGGACAATTTCCTCAGCTCGGTGTCTGCCTTGGGCTAACATCGCCGTAGAAAGTTGCATTCAGAATGGCTTGGGCAATTCTGAGAACTAAATTAGGAGAAAAGTTTTTGCAAGTTATTGATTTATTTTTTTTTTTGTCTGTGGTTGACCTTGGTTATATTTTTTTCCACTGTCTTACTGAAAAGCTTCCTTTCTTTGGAGCAGATAGGAAAAATTGGGAAGGTCCCTCCCCTGCTGTCATGGGAATCTTCTGGCCATGCCTGAAAGTCTGTCTAAATTTGACTAAGTTGCAGCATCTACTAATACATACATTGCAAGTAAAGATTTTGCCTTTTCCGTTGCTCCCAGGATGGATCAGACAGCGCTTGGGCTATCACCGCAGGATGAGTAAAACATGCTCAACATCAGGGATGAAGGGACTAAGCAGGTTTTCCCTACGCTTATTCGCTGTGTCAGCTGGAGGCTGTTGTGGTGCTAAGCACCGCTGCTGAGGAAAACTCTGCTGTGCTCCCTGATGGACTCATGCTGCAGCTCAGCTTAATTAACCCAATCTCAGAAAGCAAAAGAGGAGGATGCTCTTACACAAGGAAAGGAAAGCTGGAAAGCGGAGGAGGGGGAGAAAACTGGGCACAGATAATTTAGGAAAAGGGATATGAGCAGGGAGTGGGAAATGTGGGCAGAGTGCAGATTTGCAAGGTCTGTAACCACTGAAACATCCCGTCCTTATGAATGGGGCATTGATCCCACGGCTCCCGAGTTTCCTGATTCCCTAAGATGGGTTTCCTCTAGCTGCTGACAAATCTGGAGGTCAAATCAGTTACACAAAGTTGAAGTTCTGGGGAGAAATTTCCGGTTTTGCTTTGCTCAAGAGTTTAGAAAATGCATATCGGGAAAAAAAAAAAAAAAAAAAAAAGCAACTGCAGAAAGGAAAAGAAGGAAAAAGAGCAGGTAGTTGCTGAACTACTGCAGACTTATCCAGCATCTTCCCTAACCCTTCTCTGTTCATTGAGAAGAGGTTGCAGAAGGTCTTAGAATCATAGAATCATAGAATCATCTAGGTTGGAAAAGACCTTTAAGATCATCAAGTCCAACTGCTAACCTAACCTTGCCATCCCACCACTAAACCATGTCCTTAAGCACCTCATCTATCCTTCTTTTAAATACCTCCAGGGACGGGGACTCAACCACCTCCCTGGGCAGCCCATTCCAGAGCCTGACAACCCTTTCTGTGAAGAAATTTTTCCTAATGTCTAACCTAAACCTGCCCTGGCGCAACTTTAGACCATTCCCCCTGGTCCTATCGCTTGTTACCAGGGAGAAGAGGCCGACCCCCACCTCACTCCAACCTCCTTTCAGGCAGTTGTAGAGGGCGATAAGGTCTCCCCTCAGCCTCCTCTTCTCCAGACTAAACAACCCCAGGCAGACTAAACAACCCCAGAAAAAATAATTTAAAATAATTGGAAGCTTGACTACCCTACCTTCTCCCACAAATGGACCTTGAGCTTGTTTGGAGGTTCTAGCAGGGGAGCGCAGCTACCGTATACCCTTGACCGATGAACGGTAGGTCTCTATCGGGGAAGGTCGTCCTCTTCCACCGAGCGCGCAGCTTCAGGAGGGACGCACATGGGGCGGTGAGGGAGGAAGGGGACACCCGCCTAGCCAGCCAGATCAGCCAAATCAACCCTGGCGATCAACGGGGTGACGGATGTCACAGCCAGATTGCCCTCACATCCATGTCTTCCTGAGCAAAGGACATTATCTCCTTCCAATTCCTTCTCAACACCAATATTTAATGTCAAGCTTGGACTGAGTTGTCAAATTTTGAGATTTAACAGAATTGGGAGCAGCAGCCCTTATTCACAGACTATTCCTATGTATTTTAAAACCACGTGAATGACGTGACAGGATGGGGCAGCACGGAGCCTGGCGACGTGAAGCTGCCGTTATTTCACCGTCCCACCATAGCTCACGCCAGCACATCACACCTTGCCCTGAAGAGCCCTTCCAGCACCCCCCCCAATAAAATACCACATCGCTCCTTTCAAGGGCACCCAGCAGCTCTAATCAAAACGTGCCTACCAAGAACACATCCCCACCTCCAGAAATTTCAGTCTAGAAACACCTCAGGGAGACAGAGGTCCAGGGAGGCGATGACTTGGTTAAGCGTTTAATCCCAGCTCAGTGCCACAGCAACAACTGTTCTGCAGACCACGCGTGCAACACCAGTGGAACCTCCTTTATAGCTGATTTTCTCTCTTACCACCTCCTTTGGTCCCTGTTTTAGGAACACACGCTCACCCTAACGGCTCCGGAGCCGTAAATTCCCATCAGTCTTAAACCCATCCACTCTGCCAGCACTTTGCCAGCATCAGCAGAATAGGTGCATTACACACTCGGGTGTCATTGTTGAAGCTACTTTAAAATAGTTCCGTGGTCACCGTGCTCAGCTGTGAGTCTGCACCGATGCGTCCAGGCCATCCTGAAACGATACAGCGCAGGGTCCTGCCGCCGGCACCCATCCTGCGGAGCCGAGGGGAGGAAGGGAGGAGGCGTCTGCTCCGGCTACCCCGCTGCTAAAGCTTTCTGCAGTTTTGCACGCGCTTCCCTACGCTGACAAACCAGGAGAGGAGACACTGTCAGGCTGCCATCAGCAATGGCACCTTGTAGACAGCTTGCTGCTGCTGCAGAGCACACCTACAAAAGGCAAAAATTTCTCTTTCTCCTTCCATAAATATCTTCCCTGGGCGAGACGCTCAGACATGGATGGAAACCGCAGGAGCTTTGCACTTTGCGGGATCTGACCCTTTGTTTGCACAAATAAATGCCTGGTGCTATCGACAAATCACTCTAGAGCAGCCGCTAAGAGGGTGATGCAATTGTTTTAGCTATTTGCACAGCCTCATAATTGGAGATCCATCATCACAAAGCATTAGCTGTTTCAGGATAGGTGTTACAGAGAAAAGCCAGTACCCGAAACAGGCGTACGAGCCTGTTCAGTCTGCAAAAGATAGTTTATGGGTTTGCAATAACCAGTGGTTTCAGATCGGGGTCCTTCATACTACCCAGAAGAAAGTTACTTGTTTGCTTAGAGTCAGCTGCAAGCAAAGTGTCGCCCCAAACTCTAATTTAATCCAGATCCAAACACCATCTGCTGTGTTCATCTCTGCTTGCACAGTCCAAAGGCACCTGTGTCTGAGACGAGGGGCGTTTTTCATGCGGGGGCGTGGGAAGGTCATAAAATCCTGCTCATTAGAAATGGAGACCTTGATACCACAGGCTGTAAGACCTGAAGCAAGACCACAAAAGAGACGCGCAGGTGCTGAAGGAATAAGATCCACAGAGGACTGGCTCCTACGTGCCCTCCGCTCCCCGAGCTGCATTGCAGAGGGCAAGCCCGCCCTCATTTTCCCACCGCCTCCATCTCTCCAACTCACACCTCTTTCCAAAACAGGTCTTGCTGATCTCTTCCCCCACCCACGGGATCCCACAGCTGCACTTTTGAAGGCTGCACAAGTCCCAAATACTCCAAAAAAAAGCGTGCAAGCCTGTACCCATGCACCCCTGCCCTTTGGGGATGCAGTCACAACTGCTTCGACTTGAGGCAGGAGCATCCCTCTTGCTCGTGGAGAGCATCATCTGTGCTCCAGCCCCTGGGGGCCTTGGGTGAGGGACTGGAGCACGCAGCGCCTTGGCCTGGCTCCTGCATGGCTGGGACACGCAGCTTGGGGCCGGCTGGGGAGGCTTGGGTGGCCGCAGATGGGTTTTAAGGAGGAGGCATCCACTCAGATGGGAGGTCGGGCTGAAATCTGCCCTCCCTTCAAAAGTTAGAGGCTGTAAATCTTTTGCTTTGACTAGAGGAAAAAGGCAGGGGGGGAGATTAGGGGAAATTAAGTTTGGGTTGTTGGCGGTGGCGTTCGGCTGATGCAGCACTGGTTTGTACTAGGTGCTGTTGAGCTTATCAGGGCAGACCTGGGGAGCACATCCAGGTGCCGCTTCTGGGCTTATTTATTTTATTTTTTTTTTTAACTTAGTAAAACAAGAGTAGAGTGACAAGTAGAGCCACAGACTTCTCCAAAAAATAGCAGCAAGACCATCTAGCAACTCCCTTTGCCAGGCTGACCCTTGCTAGGTCAGTGTCAGCAAACACACGCAGGAAACATAGGACTTGCCGCGTGCACCAAACCACGCTCCAGCAAGTCCACGGCCGTGGCTCAATACCGTGGGGGGGTCGTCAAATTCTGAGTTGTCCTCTGTCTCTGCAGCTAATAGGAAATCCCCATCAGCTGCCTGCAGAAGGGAGCCCACAGCTCACAGCTGCGGTCCTGCCAGCCGCCGGAGAGCCGGGATAAAAATTGGAGGCAGCGTATACAGGTGTAAAAATGCTATCGCAACTCAATGGGTTATTAATAACGAGATATTTCTCCTCTGTGGCCATCTGCATCCTATACGCCCCCACAAACCCGGCACTTTCCTCTTCCAGCTCCAACACTCTCTCGCCCGGGGCAGATAATTCCCTTTTATTCTCTCCCTTCAAATCACGCACGAAGGTAACACTCCACAGGCAGTTTCTCTGGTACGGTCCATGCAGACTAACATTGTGCCAAGCACCACGAACTCCGAACAGAGGCTTTTCTACCAAGGTGCCAGAAATAATACAAATAAACTCTTCTTCTCGCCCTGGCTTTATATCTACAGCTCCCACACATCACTACCAGCGGGGTTTTAAAACTAAAACAGACGGGGCCTACGTGGCTTGAATTTATTCTGGAAATTTATCTCTTCTTGCTGAAAGCTCTGTGTTTGCTTGATCTTCCTGCCTTCCAAGTCCTACAAGTGCCACATGTTGCACAGCTGGATTCCTGACAGAGAAAGAAAACAGGAGGAAGAGAGAGCAGATTATATATATATATATATATATATACACACACACAAATGCAATGGCCGAGGTTTTCAAAAATTGCCTGTGAACTTCAGCAAAGTAGCTTCAGATATCTCCAAGGGACCTATGCGCAGGAAACACAGAGCTCTTGAGCTTCCAAAAATCTGCTCTCCGCAGGCAGAAGAGGAAGGCAAAGGAAACGGGGAGCTCCGAAGGACTTGCTGCTCTGACGATGCTCAAGACCAGCTCTTGCAGGAGAGGATTTGCAGAAAAAGCTGCATCGGGAAAGGCTGGGGAGAAGACAGCCAGGAGGAAGGGTGATAGATCTTTGTGGCAGTAAGGGAAATGCTGACTACTTTTAATTCTCAAACTTGCTGGGGTGTGACTACTAAAATAATCATGTGTTCGTCCAGCTGCAGGAGAATTTGTTCACCCTCAGGAGCTGTGACAGGGGAATACCCCTGGGCTCCAGCACAGCTAATGGTCCACACAGACATGGGCAGCAACACCCGCTCCCAGCGTGCCAAGCCAGCTATCAAGCTATGGGGAAGAAAGCGTGTTCATCTTGAGCAGCATTTTTTAAAAAAAATAAAATCACACCAAAGGCGAAAAATGAAGAAAATGTTATTTCCCGTGAAATGAAGGATTGCACTCTAACAGGAGGGGGAGGAAAAACCAAAACCAAAGCAAACTAGAGATTCAGTTCATAAATACAGGAGAAGGTCAGCTTCCTCCTCACCAATAACTCGGTCCCGCAGGAATCGAGCATGGCATTTGATATAGGACAGATATTTTATTCCTTGCCCTGCGTGGGAAGGCTGACACACGTACCCTCCACCCCTCCGTCCACCTTCCCCACCACGTAACAGCATCGCCGCCACCCGCGTTAGGTCCCTTCTCCCAACCGCCTTGCTTCAGCAGCAACATAAACCGGCTTAAAATCCGCTCCCTCTTAACGCTGAGCTGAGGAAGGGACAATTTTTTTTCTGCGTTTCTGAATAAGCAGTTGCTGTAAAACCTTCTGCCTCGGCCCAGCAACCTTGGAAGAGGCTAATTACGGGTGACGAAGTAAGTCACCCACTAGCAGAGAGCAGTGGAGAAGAGACAGGCAAGCACAAACCTGCACCTGGAGACCTTTTTGCTTATTATTAAATAAAGCCGATTCTGCTGCCTGTGTTACCAGGGAAGGAGAAACAAGACAGGAGAGAAGATGATCACCAAGTGAAACCACTGCATGGAAGGGGCTCTTCCAACTCGCTATCGCAAGTCTAAGGAGCGCAGCCTTCAAGCACCGCACTGTACCTTTTGCACATCCTTATGCAGGTATGGAGAAGCCTCAGATTTATCCTACACACACACAGACCCCCCCACACAAAAAGAGGGGGGACAGAGCAGGGAAGGAGCCCGCGTGGCCACACAGGCTGCTGCTGGGGGGAATGTGGCTCGACGCAGCCCGTGCATCCACCAGCGGGAGCCACGGAGATGTCTGCATGAGCAGGAGTCCGTGCACGGCCAAGGACTGCGAAAGCAGATCGTCACTGAGTTGCAATCTGCTTGGGATCTCCTCCAGGCTTGTGGCACCTGGTGCTGCCCCACGTGAGTGCTCATGGCCAAGCTCCGGTTGAGCCATTTGAAGGGAGGAGAAGCGGTGCACAACCTTCATCCTCTACCCCTGACCGTCCCTCAGTAACCCCTTCGCAATCAGCAGAGCCTGGACCAGCACCTCCTGAAAAGCATTAAAACAACCGAGTTTACAGGAAGCCGCATTCCCAGACACAAGGGTTTTTCCCAGATTACACCATTTATTCCCAGTCCTGTGGTGGAGCAATACCTCCCACTTTTTCCTCCCTTCCCTCTCCTCCCTGTAAGCTAGAGAAAACTCTCTCCCACTGGTGCCTGATCAAGGGATGTTGGAGGAAAAAAGAACTGGGCTTGCCCTAAATCCCTCCTAACTCTGGCGGTGCAGCAAGGCTGCTCTTCCTTCTCCAGAAATCCCACCCTGGATCTGCATGACCTTTCCTGAACTGCGGGCAAAAACTGGCCAGAAACTGTGAAAAGTACAGGGTGAACAGATTGGCATTTTTCTAACCATGAGTATTTTGCATTTGTGTGTAGAAATGTGCATATAAATGTGTATTTTTATGTATATGTAAAAGACATACATATATATATATCTGGATACATGCATGAAGTTGTATTTAAAGAAAAAGGGACCACAACTTCAACTACAAAATGATGAGACAGCTGGGCACACGCCGGTAGCACGATGCAACACAAATCTCTTTCTTCCACTGGAGGACAACCAAGCCTTCTCTGAAATGAATGCAAAAAAGGGCCCAAACAGCTGGAAAAAGGGCGACGCATGTGAGAAACTCTCTTTTCTCTGGCTCATGCACAGCAGAGAGTGTGTGCGTGTGTGTGTGCGCGTGCGTGTGTGCGCGCGTGAGCTGCAGATGAGTCAAAGTCTGCGGGCTGCCTTGTGTCAGCCATTGACTGTGCCAATGACAGCAGATCCCGACAGCCTTTAATAACACCACTTCCAGACTCCGGAGCAGGGAGGGAAGGCAGGCGGAGGGGGGAGGCGAGCCGTTCTCCTGCAGGCTGGGGTACAAGCCATCCCGCGTCCTTGCCAAAATGTGTTACAGGCACCCGAGATGGTTCCAGAATCGCAGCCTGCACTGTGCCGTGTTATCCTGAGAAGTAACAGGGGGCACAGCCGGGACAGCAACATCAGGTACTCAGGAGAAAAGGTGTGTGGGGGGGTGTCCCCTGGCCAGGAGGACATGGAGACCTACTGAGGTTAGGCAGGGGTGGACCGGATGGTGGCTCAGCCCCACCACAGTTCCCGGAACATCACGAGGTAGCTCCATGTGTTCACACTGCAAACACCCAGGTTTACACTGGAAAGCAACCAGCAGACAAGGAGTTATCTCTGCTTCCACGCAGAATAGGTAAAACGGAGAGAAATGTGTGTAGACAAGCAGATCACAATGAGAAGACACAAGCCCGGCTGCCTGCCTACGCCTTGGTACCCCAGCGTGAAGGTAGGAAATAAGTCCCTACCAGGTCTCATGGATGCTGGAAAGCTCAGAGTTGTGAAGATGCTAAAAATCCTCAGCTTAGTCCAGATTTGGAAAGCTTTGGGAAGAGCTTTGGAGCGCATCATGTTCTGATTATTTACTTCTGCAAGCTAAGGAGAGACCTACTTCACACACCGCCTCCTGGGGAGGCGTTAAAATCAGGCATGTAAAATAGAGGGAAATGGAAATCGACTTGATAGCTCCTTCCTCTTCCTAATGGGTAATACTTACCTAATTATGCCTGCTTGCCATTTCTTTTTCCTGCTTTCTTTAAGATATTATGCAGACAGAAATTCCTCCTAAAACTTGTTACTTTCATTCAGAGGCATGTCTTTGAGCTGTTTGCCTTGCCAAGGCAGGCAAGGGCAGCGACTCTATTATACGGGAGGAAAAAACCCACCCTGAACGGCTCTGACAGGCGTTGGTTTCAGCATCCAGCTCCTGCTGCACGTGGCTCTCCTCCCTCCCCTCCCTTCTCCATCCTCCACCCAGGCAGAGGGGTGCAGCTCCAAGGATGCCCCAGGCCTCCTGCCCTCGCTGGGCCAAGGCAAGAAGCTCCTGGTCTCTTGGAGCCACTGCAGAGGCCAGGTAGGGAAAGACGGAGGCTGCAAAGATGCTCCGACTCCAGCAGCCAAAATGACTCTACTCTCAGCGGGAATTTGGAGAGAAACCCAAGACTTGATGGTCTCATGGCTGGTGGGATCCAAGGAGGCATCCCACACCAGTGGCAAGTCCATGCCGTCCCTTGGGTGACTTCTCTTCGAATGCATCAGTGCCACAACCCAGTATCCAAGTAACTGGCTGCAGCTCACAGTAGAGAAAAAGGGGTCACAGAAGCAAAACGTGACCCCTCCAGGCCCACATCAACATGAGAGACCCTACCAAAACACAGCAAGCCTTCATTTGCCACAGCTAGCTTCCCTCCTTCAGAGGAGGTCTCGTTTGGTGCTAAGCTTCCTTGCACCAGAAGCAGGGGAGGGGTCGGCACACGCAGGACATGCGGGAGCATCTCCCGCCCCGGCGGGTCGCTCCCAGCCATCAATACAACAGAGAGAGGTCGGATGCGACCCTACACTAACGACTGAACACGGCACTTGGGGGATGGGTTGCAGGGGTTTCTGGCAGAGCCAGGGGTGAGCATTCAGCCCCTTAGACCCCCACAGTGGACCTCCCCATCCGTCCCTCCCCCTCCAACCTACACTTCCCAGGAAGACCCTTCCCCTCCCCCCCTCCAAGCCCTGCTCTTGCACCCCAGGTGTTTTTTTTTCTCTGCTCCGCAGGGAGCACAGCTTCCAAGAAGGAAAACACAAAGCCCAAAGGGATTGACTTCAAGCGATGAAACAGGCTCTGCAAAGGAAGGTGTTTCATTCCTGCTCGAAGGGGTGCTTTAAAAACCCTCCTTTTGTCTCCTCCAAGGCTGGGAAGGATGTTTCCCAGTCCCAGCCTGGTAGGCTGGGGAAAGTGGAAACCGGGAGGAATTCAGGGAACTTCAAGGCCCACACTCTGCAAGCAACAGTAGAGATTTCCCTATGTCCAAATCCCTCCATATCCAGCATCCTGCACTGGTCCGGCCATTCCCCACCCTGCAACTGCAGCAACTGTGTGAGGAGGGGCTGAGCCACCCCCCCACCCCAAACAGCTACCCCAACCAGCCCTGAAACTTCACCTCCGAGTTGTTAATTCTGCATCAAGAAAAGCTGCCTTGTATTCTTTTTTCTTTTTTTTTTCTCTTTTTTCTTTTTTTTTTTTTTTTCCCCCCCCACCAGGCATTTTGGCTGGAGTCCTTTAGATCTAGGAGAGAAAGAAGGAAGACCTGCACAGCTAATCCCTGCTGCAAGCAAAGGCAAGCCCTCCACCTCCAGGCTACCTTGCACCTGCCCCAGCCAGAGAGGGAAAGCAGCCCCACTCCTCCCAGTATCTCCAGGCATCCCTCCATCCTCCCAGCCGGTCCCCTCCTGGCCCCACCGAGCCATCCCTCTGCAGCGGCTGCAGCATCCTCAGGGCTGCCAGGGTGTGAGGTACAGCAGGATGGAGGGAGGTTTCCTTGCAGAACCACCTCTGCAGTGGTGCCAGCTCCGAGGGGAAGCCGTGAACTCGGTGGCTGCAGGCAGGAGACCCAGGCATCTGGCTTTGCATCTCCGCTTTACGTCCGGAGCGCTATACAATGGGGCTCCTCGCAGGACCCCCTGCAGCCAGAACGTTGCTCAGCACCCAGCTTCCAGAAGATACCTGTTCCTACCCATTCCTGAGGAGCAAGAAGAGCCTCCAAAACAGGTTTTGTCCCACCCAAGGCAGCTGGAAATCGATAGTTAAGGCAGGCAGAGCAGTACCCTTAGCACCGCTTGCTCTGGTTGGCATCACGCGGTCTCGGAGGGGCCTGCCCTGCACAGCCTGGCTGGGTGCCCAGCTGCAGGGGTGCTCAGGCAGAGCAGGAGCCTGGGACCGGAGCACCGGAGGAGCTTCCCTGCCTCCCAGTGCGGAGGGATGGGTTTGCAAAGAGCTGGGGGGGGACTTCAGCAAACAACAAGGAGCAGTGCATGCAAAGAGATAAGAGAAGGTATTTACCAGGCAATCACTACAAGGTCCTGTGAATATAGTATTTGTGATGGATGAATAGACATATTATTACAGAACTTAATGCAAACCCTTCGCACCAAATGGTGACACGCGATTACTAGTTTGGAAATAACTAAGCTCATTATAATGAAACGCTTCACTCAAATCCCCCTCCAAAGGATGGATCTGACGAAGGAAGGAACCTGTGACAGGAACATACTGGGGGGATTTGTTTAACCAGATCAGCCCGCTGGGCCAGCACAGCATGGTTGCTTGCCTCCAGCGTGGCTAAAGCCTGGCTTGCCGGAAAGCATAACCCACCAACCTGTGTGGACAGGGCAGGCAGTATCCCACACCCAGCATCGGGCTCTTCCTGGCACGACCCTGCGTTTAAGAGATGAAAAGCAGCACCTTTCAATAATAAATAATAATGCTAACTATGTGTTTCTATAGCAACTCATCACCATAGCAGCTAAGTGCAGGAGGAAAACTCAAAGCTGATCCTGCCGTCTTCAGGGTGAGGAGGCAATTGCCCTTCTGGAGATGGCTTCGGTGGTGGCAGAGCTGGGACTTAAACCAACAGCTCACCCTCCAGGTTGTCCCTGAGTGCTGCCCTCCCCAGTGGAGCTGTCTGGGGGGGTGGCTGGATGCTCTGGAGAAGTGGAGCCTAGGGTCCGAGGGGTGGTGAGGGTATGCAGCTTCAAAAGCACCAGGCATTGAGATCCTTGCAACCCTCCAGATGAGAGCCGGGTGGCTGGAAGGAAAGGGGACTGTGGCAGGGGACACCTCCCCCCTCCATCCAGCCAGGAGGACACCACGAGGGGGAGAGTACAAAGGGTGAGACACAACCAAAAAGAGGAAATGCCAAAAATTAGCTGTGCAAATACCCACCCCACACACCCCCCAAAAAAAACACATCTCACGGTAACAGCTTACAAAACTCAGGGTGCTTTCAGCAAGAAGCAGAAATTTGCACAAAAACTGTGACAAATAAAAGCAGTTTCCCGAAACAGCCCAGAAACTCACTTTCTTTAAGCTAGCAAGTCAAGCAGATATGCCCATCCTAATCTGGGTGTGGGGGTTTATTCCCCCCCCCTTCCCCCCTCAAATTGCCCATTAAAGACAAATCCAAGCAAAAGCCTTTGATTAGCTTCACAACTGGCACGGTGGTATTCCCAGCTCACCTCCTCTCCCTGGCAGGGCCGTGGTGACAGAGCCTTTTCCTCGGATGTAGAAGAGCCTCCTGCCCCTCACCACCTCTGAAAACCTCTTCCCAGCCAGCAGAAGGAGGGGACACTGCCCAGGGATGGGACAGTGGCCATTAGTGACTGTTAGCCCTGTACACGATGGTATTCCTCAGGCTGGTGACTAAGTTCCCAACCAGAACCTCCCTGGTTTTATCATCTCACTCAAAAGTGAGTCATTTGTAAAGGTCACCGGAGCGAAACGACTATTAGGTGACGGCCAAAGGGACAGTCACTTCTACAAGACCACCTCCATTTGATAGATGGGGAAACAAGAAGCCAAGGGACTTGCTCAGGACCATGGGGCAGCTCTCCAGCAAATCAAAGTCTCCCTTTGGCAGCCCAGAATAAGATTCCCTAAAGTAAAATAAAGCTGCGTTGCACACCAAGCACTTGCTATTCCATCAATAGGCAATTGTAACAGGATACACCTCCTTAGTCTCTAAATGAGTTTTCTTTCCAGCACTACATTATAGACAAATCCCCGGTCACAAAAAAACAAATAAATCCCTTTTCACAATCAAATATGCTTTAACCAAGCCAAACAGGGCCACACACACGTGCAGCGAATCTGTAAACCTTTCTCAACTTCCCAGCACGACCATCTTCCCTTTCGGGGGCGGAGGGAAAGGCAAAAAGGAAAGAAAAGAAAGAACATTTAATAGAAGAAATGAAGTGGCAATTTCCCAGTTCAGCTGGGGATCAATATGTGGGCTCCTCATGGTTTCTGTTTCAAAGGGGCTGAGTTCTCGCCGCCGAAGCCCAGACTGACACAACGCCAGTGCTTGACTTATGAGTACTTCATCTCGGCAAGATATTTTTAATTTAAATCTTGCCGCAGTTGAGTACGAAGCCATCCGGGCTTTGATTTACTGCTAATTCGTCGCTCCGATTCCTATAACTCTAAACTCAAGTCACCAAACAGTTTAACGCTGAGACACTCACCAAGCGAGGCTCTTCATAAATGAGTGTCGGGGGGCTGCTGGTGGCAAGTGCACGTTGCTCACTTCAGAAAAAACAGCAAGTATATAAATATTAACCATCCACACATGGTCCCCGAGTCCAGCATCACTTCACTATTTCAAAGGAAAACGATACTGGGATTAAAAAACCCTCCACCACCCTCACCTTTCATCCCCCATCTAGTGCTTTACGCTCAAGGAGAAATAACACGCGGGTTGGGGTGGCTCATTTTGCAAACATTTACATGCATTTGGTGCCGCGTTGGCTGCAAGGGTTCACCAAGCATCAAGATTTATTCCTCTGGCCCTTGCACAAGCTCAGAGGAGGAGGAAGCGTGTGAGTATATACCATGCAAATGCCTGTAATGGAAACCTATCACATATTATCTGCATTAGATCCACACATTCGTCCTGTCAGAAGGACAAGGCAAATTCAAGTGTCACTTTGCTCCTGTAAATTTATTGCCAACGGCTTGGTGGGAAAGCCCCGGCAGACCACTCGATATGGATAATATAGCTGGAAGGAAACTCAGACATCAGGCATGAAAGCCGAGAGAGACGGCGATGCAAGGTCTCCCTCCTGGGTCACCAGCGCAGATCCATCCATGCTCAGCGGCAGTTTTTGTTTATTCCTACGCAAAATAAGCCTGTGAATCTCAGCCTCTTGACTTTCGGGTCTGGATTTCTGTTTCCTGGCATGCAGCGTTTAAAAACGCTGGAAAGCCTTCTCGGCAGCAAAGCCAAGAAAGCAAGTCACAGAGTCTGCAAATGACCTCTCTCTTTCTAGTGAAATCCCTCCCCAAAGTAAGGCCAAAGCCACCTGCTGATAGGCAGCATAGTGGGGATGGAGGTTTCAACCCAATCACCGCCTCCGCTCGGGTCTTCAGGCTCTCCTCCAGCCCTGAGACCTTTGTGTCTTCTACAGAGGTTAGTATTTGAGATAGATACAGCTGGGAACATTGTGCTTCAGCAGAGTTCGCTTCCTCCATAGCTCCAGGAACCACCTTTGAAGAGCACGTGTCCCCAGCAAGGTTCACGTTAGCTGGAGCGCCGAGCTGCATGGACTAGAGGTGCCTAAAATGAAATGACCGTTGGGTGTCCGAACCAAAGGGTACCCGTTCGAAGCCATCAGAGCGTCTCCAAGGGCTCACAGAAGGGTGTGCTTGTGGGTTTTTTTACAAATGGCAGGGTTGCAGGACAAATGCCACACTACACTGACTCCTGTTGCAGGAGATGCGCGGCAGAGACTTGGCACTTCTTATCTGGGTTGTGGTGGCTCAGCACCTTACAAGATGCAACCAAGCAAGGACAAGGTGAACTTGCACCAAGAAAGAACAAAGAAAAACAGATAGTTCCAGTGAGATGACTGAAAAGAAAACCCAAAGAGGAATGTCAATTCTAGAAAGTCGCCACACAGACTGTCAGTATCACAACACATCTGATTTTTGCAATAATCTCTCCATTCCCAAAGGTGATTAAAAGCATTTTGTACCCAATTTTAAAGATACATGAACCAAGGTTCCTGAGACTACAGCTGCCACCTGGCCAATTCACTAACCCAAGATGATATTTTCTCAAAGCACCCACCTATCATTTTAACTGGAGAAAAAAAAAAATTGATCTTGAAAGACCATCTAGCAAAAGACCTTAAAGCCCATCTAGTCCCAATCCCCCTGCCATGGGCAGGGACACCCTCCACTAGCCCACGTTGCCCAAAGCCCCATCCAACCTGGCCTTGAACACTGCCAGGGAGCCAGGGGCAGCCACAGCTTCTCTGGGCACCCTGTGCCAGGGCCTCAGCACCCTCACAGGGAAGAAGTTCTTCCTTATATCTCATCTAAATCTTCAGCTTAAGGCCATTCCCCTTGTCCTGTCACTCCCTGCCCTTGTCACCAGCCCCTCTCCAGCTTTCCTGGAGCCCCTTCAGGGACTGGAAGGTGCTCTAAGGTCTCCCTGGAGCCTTCTCTTCTCCAGCCTGAACAACCCCAAGTCTCTCAGCCTGTCTCCATAGCAGAGGTGCGCCAGCCCTTGCATCATCTCTGTGATCTTGGCTGTTGAAACACATGCTCAAGGGCAGGGGACCACTCACCGTTCTCATCTCCAAGTACCACCTGGGGTTCAGTTTGTATTTCATGGCCATGAGTCAGGATTCCCATCAACAAATGCAGACTGAACCTTTTGCCTCTCCGTGCCTCAGTTTCCCATTCTGCACCAGGGCAATGAGAATACTTTCTCTTCTTTTTTTTTAAATCCTTCAGAGTCTGCATGAAAAATATCTGGGGAGCCCTATATATTTATTTCTATATTTTTTGTTGCAGGCTCCTTGAGAGCTCAAACTTTAGGTATATTAAGTGCTTTTCACCCAAAGACGGTCATGCAGGGAAGCATGCTCATCTCTGACGTCCGGCAGCAAGCCAGTGGGTTTCCCAGACTCTCTGCACAGACGGGAAGTCTCGTTGCCTTGGGCGCCTGGAGCGGTTGGTGTCCATTAACTGAGTCTTGCAAGCAAGAAGGAAGGAATAAGAAAGAGCCCTCTGAAGCCTTTTGTCACACTAGTGGAGACCAAAAAGGGGTTTTTATTTGAGCATCAAGCGGTTTGAGGGCTTTACTATGGGAAACAGTCATAACCAAATTGTATCCATAGGCAAGGATGAGGATTCATGGGCAGGACATGAGACTTTTGAGTCTCATCACTGCAGCTGCAAAAGGGTGACGTTGGGTCTCAGTCTCAGCTATGTGGGACCTCACCTGAAGGGGTATTGTGAATAATAAATCAAGAAAAGCCAAGTGACTCCCAGGACAGCATGCCATTTTGCTCGAAAAACACCTGTAGGCAATGCCAAGCCACAAACTTCGGCAGCGCTATCTCCAAAACTCAGAAGCCCTACCTCTAACACCCTCCCCACATAGATTCCCAATGCAGACCGCGAGCCTACCGTGCCAGCATCATTCTCAGCTTTTTAGGAAGGCTTTCAGAGTTCCCTTCCAAAAAAGAAATTAATTCCTACACAGCGTTAACCCTCAGCATACCCCAGTATCGTAAGACCTTGCAAAGCCTTTCACCCTGGGGCTTGTGAGCGCGCAAATCAAACCCCGGCGCTCCGGGAAGGAGGTAGGTTTTATTGCAAACTGCTCAACATCGAGGATATTGGGAGACAGAGACAAAGCAATTCAGTAAAAGGAAAAAGATGCAACACAAAAGGGGGTCCAGCATCCCTCCTCCCTTCCTCACCCTGCAAAAACAGAGGATTCAACACAAAACCGGCTCTGGCAACCCTCTACCCCCTGGGATCTGGCTGCCAAAGACGGTTTCTGCCTCCTCGGCAGTGGATCTCAGCCCCTCTCATGCCTGTGCTGAACCCTTTGCTTTGCCACATCCACAAGCTGTCTAGCACCAGGCTCGCCGCGAGTGCAGAGAAAGGATGCTGGCAGGTGAATACACGAGGAAAGGCTCGAATATTTCCTCTCCCCGTGGAGAAGTTCAGCATCTCTCTTAGGATTTGCAATAGCACTTGTCCCTCCGCTAGCCAGGTGCCGGATTGCACGCTGAACAGATTTAACACCAGTCTTCAGCGCCTACAAGGCAGTTACGATCATCAAGCAAAAGCTTCCCAACAGCACCGTGATTGATCATCACCCTGTATTTTAAAACTCCCATCTTGGACATAAACAACACTTAAATCATGCGGCTGTCATTTATTTTGCATCTTATTGATATCGCCAAGCGCCGCTCATTTAAGATGGGACAGAAAGAAAAATCCTTGGACTGGTCCCTTCGGAAAGGAGACACCCCCATGGAGGATGGGTCTGGGCAGAGGAGGGAAGAAAATCCCAGGCTTTCGTGACGGGGCTGGAGTTGCACGTTTAAACCTGGCTGCACACGAAAAGCAGACACACATCTGTTGCACCGCTTGAAGCCCGGTGCGGGTGAAGGGTCCCACACACAAACAAACAAACTCACACTTCCCGAGGCAATTAAACCCCAAACGAAACGCCGCTCGCATCCCCGAGACCTTAAGACAGTGGCTTAGCCAGGGGGAGGAAGCACCTAATCTCACACTGGGAGGCACACGCTGTAATTAAAATCACAGAGACTGCAAAGGCAAAGCAACCCCATGCTCCACTGGTCTTACCCGCTCACGGATTTAACCAGCTTCTATAAACAAGACCCGAGTGAAACAGAAGACAGATAAAGAAAATAAGTTAGCACGCTTTATGCCTTCCAAAATATTTGTGCAGGGCTGGTGCACGCTCAAGATAAGTCCCTATAAGGCTGCGAGTGGTTGCATCGGCTGTAAAAATCCCCTGACACCGTCATTGTTCCCCTGGAATAAGAGCATCCCCTGGCAGTCCCAGGGGTCCCGGTCCAAACCTCCCCTCTCTGCACCGCTCACCCCCTCAGCCTCGAAAGCTTCAGCTTCCCTTGGCTTTCCCCAAAACCTCGCATCCCAGGCATCGCATCCCGGTGGCGGAGGGAAGCCATGAAAAATCAGGTGCGTTTGCAGCGAGCTCTTTGGTACGGTTGCCCGGTGGCAGGGCTGGAAAGCAAAGCGGAGCAGACGCAAGGGCTGGAAGTTTTACCGGAGAGGAGCGCGGCCACACGCTTTCCACTTGGTCCTTTCCATGAAGGCGAGTCCTGCAGATCCTACACCCGAATCCGGCACGGCAAAGGCTGCATCCCTTCCCAGTGTGGGGAGCAGATGGGGCCCCAGGAGGAGGGTTTCCTCTGGGCTGGGTATGGAGCAGCCACATGCAGCCGCTACAAACTCAAACAGCACTTAGCCCTGCTGGGGCTGAGCAAGTGGGTTTGTTTATCTGGGAGGAACTCATCTGCTGCCGGAGTATTATATTTCCACCAAAACCATGTGCGGCTCGGTGTTTAGATCGCTTCTCCCTGTCTACATAATTTAAGGGCATATGTCTGATAAACGGAGAGCATCAATACGCAGGTTTCAGTTGCAGCACACGCATGCACGGAGGGAGGGAGGTTTATCGGCGCTGACTCCGCAGCCGGGATTTGGGCTGTAAAAACTCTCCAGCACCTTGCAGGAAGGGAAACGACGTGGGGGTCCCCCCTTCCCTCCTAGGTGTTCCCCGCCGGGGGTGGCCCCTGTCCCCATCCATCGGTCACCCGGGAGGCGCTGATCCTCCCAGGGAAAAGGGCTCTGCCTCCAGCCCCGTCCAGCTGCAACCTCGTCGGGAGCAGGAAAAGTTTGCAAATGCCTCCAGCCCCTCTCCCGGGGAAGGCACTGAGGCACCGAGGGAGGGAAAATACCCCCCGAGGGGAGGAAAATCCGCAGCCGGGGATGACCGGCGGTGATTAGGGACAGGCTGCGACGCTGGAGCCGCTACCTCCGGGGAGAAAAGTTGAGCCTTGGGCACGGGGAAAAAGCCATCGGGGACCCGGGGAGGGGACGCACACACACACACACACCGGGCACTGCGTCCTCTCCGCTCCGGGGATGTGGAAAAGGAGGAGATGCCGGGGGTTCACGCTGCGAACCCCCCCGGCATCCTCCCAAGCCGGCTCGGGAGGGGCGGAGGGGCCGTGCCCGGCCACCCCCGGCTCAGCCCGCTGCCCGCGGGGGTCCCTGCCCGCCAGCCCCGACCCCCTTCACACGACCCGAGGATGGGGAGAAGCGGCGGGGGGCAAGCCTCCCAGCCCCCCCCCC
>VXBL01001348.1:454911-469028 GCA_013400195.1 Aramus guarauna
CTCTGGGAGAGGGAAGAAGGCGGAGGGGTGCAGGTTGTCTCTAGAGGGGTACCCCCAAACCGCTTTTCATCGTCCGAAAGTTTGCAAGGGATGGGGACGGGGACCGGGATGGGGCCGGAGCCGGAGCCGGAGCCGGAGCCGCCTCCTCCGAGCGCGCCCGGGGCTGCGAGCGCCGCCGCCGCCGCTCTCCCACGGCCGCAACTCCGGCTGCCTTGATTTCTCCTCCGGGTGCCTTCCCTCGCTCCTACTCACTACTGACACCTAGGATCTCCGGTCTGATTGGGCTAATTGGGAAATGTCGCTGCCTCCCCCCCCCAAAAAAAAAAAAAAAAAAATTTAAAAAATAAAAAAGGAAAAAAAAAATTCCAGCTCTGGAGGTAAAACCAGATGAGAAAGACAGTGTGTATAATTTATCAAAAGGAAGATGGATCGGTGCCTTAGCTGCCTCCACAAAGAGGAAATACCGGGCAAGGAAAGGCATGCCAAGTACTGCTGTCTGGAAGGCATTCAGATAGGAAACCAGGGACATGTTTTTGACAGTGCGGGCTCGGGGCAAACTGAGAAGGGAAACGTATTTTTTGCCTTCAGATGTGAAGACCTCACAACTAATTTTCCAAGGAGGCAAATACAAGATGTTGGGCTTCATTGTGGTAAGCAGNTCGCCAGCCCACCCACCTCTGGGAGAGGGAAGAAGGCGGAGGGGTGCAGGTTGTCTCTAGAGGGGTACCCCCAAACCGCTTTTCATCGTCCGAAAGTTTGCAAGGGATGGGGACGGGGACCGGGATGGGGCCGGAGCCGGAGCCGGAGCCGGAGNAAAAATAAAAAAGGAAAAAAAAACTCAAGGAATCAAAACACATCTTGCTGGCTCCCTCCATCACCTCCCCAGAAAAGCCCTTCCCGGCATCGCGGGTATCTGCCTCCCCTTTCCCTCTCCGGCGTGTGCCCTGCTGCTCTCCTCCGGCTAGGACAAAACGAGGAGGGGAGCCGATCAGAGCGGGCGTAGGGAGGCTCAGAGGAAGATCAATCTCTCAGCTTGGGTGAGCAGTAATCCGAGAGAGCGGCTGCAAGCTGCTCTGCTCTCTGGGTCTTCATTTAATTCCTGGCAGCCGCAGGAATAATAGTATTTTTTTTTAAATCTGTTAGTGCTTATTGCCTGAGTTTCGTGTCCGGCAGGCTGCTGGCCTGGCTGGCCAGGCTGCCCCGTGGAGCAGACCCTGCTCTGCAAGTTCCTTCTCCTCCGTGCAGAGACCTGAACTCCTCTCTGCAGGTAATATCTGGGCTCTCCTGGAGCCAAAAGCGGAGCAGGCAGCAGATGGTGGGAAGGAAAGCGGTGTTCTCGGGGTGTTGATAGCGGCACGTAGCAACAGGGCTGCCTCCCCGTCGAGATGAGGGAGCCCTGACGCCGCGAGGATGGGCACCTCACAGAGGTCTGGGGAAGAGGGGAAGCAACTGGGGAGCCCGCCTCTGGCTTCCAGGGGTGTTGGCCGTGCTCACATCAGGGCAGGGAGGGGAAAACCCTGGGGGTGGTCCTGCAGCTTCCCCCCTAACCCATGCAAGATGTAGGCATCCAGCAGGGATGCAGGGGGTGGCTGGGAAAGGGGGTCCCACCGCTCGCGGCAAGCGATAGCCGTGATCAGAGGCAGGGATTGCCTCTCAGGAGGTACGTTGTACAGCACCAAGCACAGCAGGGCTCCCCCTCCTCCCCACAGCCTCTACCATTCACAGAAAATCGGGCTTAATCCAAGCTTTGTATTTTTAATTATCTCAAATTTATGCCACAAAACACGGGGGCCAGGGGCTGTCTATTTGCATCCTCCAAGATATTTATTTTTAAACAATATCATGTTTTCCTTAAAACAAGTTTTATCTTCCCGGCGCGTGCCTGTGTGCGCGTGTGTGTTTTCCCTGAGCTCTGGTTTACATTTCCTGATGGATGTATGGGGATTCAGAGCCCTTTTTTTTTAAGGTGGTGCATAAAATGTATTTATTATTCTTTATCTCCTGCCTCTTGCAAGGAGTCATTTGTTTTCATTCAGAGAAATGAATACTATGTGAAGCCTGAAGAGTAATAACACAGCAAAATGACAACGGAAGAGCGAGACGGAAATCTGAGAGATACAATGGCAGGTTAGTAACCTCTAAAGATCACTGCTGTTGTGAGCAGTACAGTATTATTTAATGTCCAGTCTGGCTTGAAGCTCCATTTAATAAAACATATGAAAATCTCTGGGAAATTTGGTCTTGCATTTAAAACTGGGCTGTTCTGCTAAAAAGGGATAATCTGGATACACCGAGATTACTTCCCACTATCTGGGGAGGAGGAAGAAATTAATACCAATTCTTTCTGCTTCTTAAGACAATGGCTTGGGTCAATATATCCCTGCGCTGTTTGGGTTCATAAAGGAGTGAGTGACAAACGAGACTTTATTTATAGGCCTTTTCATGAACCAGGCAGCGGGGGCGGAAAAGGGTTAGGGCTGGAAAACCCAGATGACCTCTCCTGACCTGTGAATAGCTTCAGTAAAAGGGCCCAAGGACAAGGGAGGCTCAGGCTCACCCTGTTGTCATCAAGTGGATATTTTGCCCCCCGGCTGTGGTAACAGCAGAGATGCTGGGTCCCTCTGGACCGCTCCCAGGGGAAAACCCACCAGGGCTCAGCACCAAACAGGACCAAAGCTTCTCTCAGCGTCATCTGGGAAGAAGCAAAATCATGCTGTTGCCATTCAAAAAAACCTCCCACGCCTGATTTTCGCTCCTCTGCCCCAAAACACCCACGTTGGTCCCCAAGTCCTGGATGCCAAGAGCATTGCTGCAGCCCTCTGCGATTCCTTCCTCGCCGGCCGGTGTGACGGTGGCGAACAGCAAATGCATCCTTTCGGTTTGTGCCTTGTTATCGACCAACAGGGATCGCTCCCAACAATATTCAGAGAACAGAAAACACCTATTTTTCCCGAGGATGTACATCTGTACGCTTTAAGACTCAACTGCCCCCCGTGACAAAGCAGGGGAGCCAATTTAAATTAAAAAAAAAAGGAAAAAAAAAAGGAAAATGGAACTCTAAGAAGTTAGGTGGGGTTCTTTTCGTTTTTCTTTTCTTTTCTTTTCTTTTCTTTTCTTTTCTTTTCTTTTCTTTTCTTTTCTTTTCTTTTCTCTTCTCTTCTCTTCTCTTCTCTTCTCTTCTCTTCTCTTCTCTTCTCTTCTCCCCCCGCCATTTTACAAGTTCGTTAAACCAACCTGGTGTTTAAGTTGCTGAAAGCCGGAGCTGTTGGTTAAGAGCTCCGGGGTTGTGCGGAGCGCAGGCACCGCTAAAACCTACATTGCAGCGCCACCTGCAGCGACCGCGCTTGGTGGCAGCTCCGGAAATCCTTAAAACTGGGTGAAATCTTCCAAAAAAAAAAAAAAAAGCCCGGGGAGAAGGCTGCTAGTTTATGAGTTTGTTCCCTCCAGGTCTCTTTTTCACTCCCTTCTACCCTCCAGTCTTTCAGGTCTTGGAGGTTTAAACAACTTGCCCCGCTCTGCTGACACCCGAAAGAAAATTGGCCTCTCCTGGGTAACTGTCACCGTCCCCGCTGCTGACAAAGGATGTCTTTATTAGGCTTTTGAAGGGTGGAAAAATTCATTGCGAGCTGGTTTAAAGCTGGTCCAGGGCTCTGCGTTGTCACTCCTGACACCCCAGGGAGGGACAGCATAAGCTCTGCCCCTAAGGGCAGTTTTCGGTCTGGGTGCTGGTTGCTGGGATTGTCATGCTATCAGCTTTTTGGCAGTTTTACCAGCTTCAGGAAGGGTCATGTTGATAGAAAATGAGACAAAAGTTCTACCAAAAAAAAAAAAAANAAAACAAAAAAAACCAACAAAACAAAAAACCATGCAAGAGAAGTTTACAGGGAAGAGCAGGATTGTGTCACTTGGTCACCAGCCACTGCCTTCCCCTTTGGTCAGAGCCTCTCTGCAACCAGTTTCTGACAGGTGAAGAAAAAGCCCTTGAAAGGATCCATCAAAATCATCCTCCATTTCTCCTTCATCCAGCACGTCTGTGGTATCTCAGGGGTTTGCATACTGGTTTATCTGGGACACCCAGGGGGTCCTGGCATGGGGCAGAGCTGTGCAAGTTGCCCTTTCTGCTCTGCCACTGATTTGCTGCACAGTTTCTGGCAACTCCCTTAACTTCCCTGCCAGTCCTTGCAGGTTTACTTTTTTCAGCAGATCTCTTAGGACGTTTATTAAATAACATTTGCATTAGTTACCTAACCTTCCCCCTTCTCCTAGCCCTTTAGCAGCTACGATGTAGTGTCAACCAGAGGTGAGGTTTGCCTTCATTTTTTTACCACTTGTTAGGATGTCTTCTGAAGGAAGTAAAATGTCCTTTCCCGTTGTCCCAGGGAACAATCCCAGCAACTGGCAGGAGCCACAGACCTGCAGGGTCTGACTGTTCTCTCCCTCGGCTTTATCACCAGGGCCCCTTCCCATCAGTATATACTCCAGTCTGTGTTAGCAGCTGGATTCAAACACTAAGTCACCAACCTCAGTTGAGTTACAGGAAGTTTTCCAGAGTTATTCAGTCCAAATTTCCCCTCTTTGTTGTAATTTCAATACCCTTCCTCCCTTCCCATTCCCGCTTCTCTGTCCCTCTGCTCCAATTCATCTTTCCCCATCTCTATCTTGCAGCAAGGTGCCGCTGCCGGGGAGAACCTCTCCTTCCAAGGATGAGAGAGATGCTCATTCCACATCCCCTGTCCACGCAGAGGGGATTTATGATGTACTCAGGCCAACAGCATCATCTGCACATCCTCCCAACCCATCCGCCCTCTCCCGGTCCCAGCCTCCCCCCTCCAACTCAGAAGCCATCCCTCCACTCGCCCCCTGTACTCCCCCTTGAAACTCCCCAGTGAATAATTTTTCTCCTTCTCCCTTCAAATATTTGTCGACCATTATCACCGCCGGTCACACCCAGGCTGTCATTTGTCCAAACAAAACAGAAGGGGGACGGCCGCAGAAGAAGGGCAGATGGACGGAGGCAGGGTGAAATGAGAGCCAGGGGAGCAGTCAGGCCATAATGATAAGGAGAGTATAAAACACGGGCTGGGGCTGTCGAATTAAATGAGGGGACGCCTGAGAGAGGGGCTACTTCAAACCGCAGGAGACGAGCGAAAGGGAATAATATTGGAAGCAGGCAGGTGGAGCGATAAGATACAACCGGAGAAAGTCGGACAAATTCATTGTTTTTTTTTCATTTCGGAGGACAATGCAAGTGGGAAGAGCAATCAATCCTTGCTCGGGAGGGCTGGAGAGCACTGGGGGGGAGATAAGGAGTGGGGAGGTTTGGGAGGTGGAGGGATGGGTAGAGAGGCAGAGGAAAGCGGGCCAGGGACATGCAGGAGGAGCTGGAGACTGTCTGGAAGGAGAAAGGGGAAGGCTGGATGCCGACACTGGATTGAACAGAGCATTGAAACGGGCTACTGGATTCGGCTGAGGAGAAGTAATGCTCAAATCAGAAGAAATCCAAAGGAAAATAGGACGGACTAAAGAGGGGAAGGGCCTAATCCAGAGATTAGGGCTTTAATGTGGGATTTGAGAGCCCGGGTCAGACTCGCTGCTGTGATGCAGCTCTTGGGTGATGCTCCAGTGGGTACCACAAATGCAGGAGAGAGGATAGGAGCCAGTTTGGACTTGCAGAGGTTTTCCCAGTAAGACCCAGAACTGCCCAGCCCTTGCAATTGCTAATAAATCTAGAAGGGTGTTTCAGGAAGTTTGCATCCCTCGGATAGCGGGAAAAGGAAATGCAAAATACACTTTACAGCCTACCGAATCTCCCAGCTAGTTGCAGATGTCAATCACGGCTACTTCTCAATTGAGGGTATTTATAAAGCCTCTTTCCTACGGAGCTTTGGCATTTTCCTCTCCGGGAGAACATGTACCCAACCACCTACTTCCGCAAAACTTTTAGGGACAAGATCATCTTGCTGCCTGCTAAACGTGGCTGAAACTGCCCCAAATCGACTGTGAGCACCAGTAGATAGCACGGTGGCAAAAGGTTTGTTTTGTTAGAACACCAGGCTAAAAAANAAAAAAAAAAAAAAAAAAAGAAAAAGAAGCAAACCAAGCCCGACATTTATGATTTTGTTTGTTGCAACTCATGATTTTTAAGCCAATTGCATGGAAACAGGAGGGAGGGAGGAGGGGGAAGGCTAGCTGATATTTTTTAGCATGTGGGGTTGGCAGCGCACGTAGAGTTACCCACTTAGTGAACGTGGGAGACAGAGAGGGGGAGAAGCATAAGCTCATCTAGGGACGTTGCGGGAACCCCGGTGAAGAATAGCTATTCTTATATGTCAGCTTCATCACCATGGTATCAGAAAGGAAGAACAGAAGGAGAAATGACAGAAAACGGGGGGGAGTGGAGCAGGGCGACTGAAGAATGAGAAACAGGAAGGAGAAGCAAAAGGCGTTTCCCTGATGAACAATATCACTTGTAAAATAGTCAGTGCATGATCACTCCGGTACCCTGTGTTTGCAGACAGAACGATGCTGCTCGGCCCTTTAGGCAGCACCCCTTAAAATGCTCCCGTATTCACGAGCGCATGTTCTCTCCCTAATGCTGGAGTGGGGCTTATTCAACCAGCCCTTCCTAAAAGCGTCAAAAAAAAAAAAAAATATATGTGCATGTATAAAAACAGGACAGCTGCCTTTTCTGCTTTGTTTACTGGTAGGACCTATGCAAAATATCACAGGTTTGCTTTCTTGTTATCATGCATTGGGTGGATTCATCTGTGGTGAAAACGGACCGTGCTGGAGGGCAGCTTTGACGAGCTGTAACCCCTTTGCAGTGCTATAACTGTAGAAGGTACAACACCTCAAGAGTACAAATTCTAACTTTTTTTCTTGTAAAACCAATTCTGTTGACCTCCTCCCACCTCTGAGTATACAAATTTCCAAGCAAATCAGGATAATGGTCTGTGACGACTGAAATTCAGCTTTTGACCATAGCCACTGAGGATGCTTGGAGCCACCAGCTACACTTGCATACGCAAAACAACCTGGGACAAGAGGTTTCTCCTCCCTAGGGAAAGGACCTCCTACTTTTCACGTTACTCCTATGGATGTTCCCATCACCAATATATATTTTGTTTCCAAATCACACTGAGATCTCCACCTCTTCTCACTTGAGCATCAAGCCCTGGAGGCTCTCAAGGCTCTGTGGAAATCAGCTGGAAGAAAACACCTTTTTAGCTGTGCTCGCTCCCAACTTCATGGGAAGATCTCCTTCCTTCAGGTGCAGCAAAAAGGGGCACGACTGATACTTCTTGCATTCCTGATTATTCCAGGTTTTTCCCACTGCTCTCCCAAACCATCACTTGCTTCTCTCAGGAGTCTGTTCATCCCAAATTCCTCCCATGTTTCTGATCACCTGCAACATCTTCTTCTTTCCCATTTCTGTTTCCACCCAGACAAAGCTCTCCGGATGCGGGGGCTATCTCACGTTGTGAAGTTACTCAGCAGTTCAGCCAAGGCCTTTGAAGAAAATGACCCAACATTATCTCTTTAAACCCGGATCACTTTGTACAGCTCCTGGCACCAATGTCTCCGTTAGGGCCTTTGAATTAAACAGCTCCACTCCATCTCCTTGAAGCCATTTGACTTCTCACCCAAGCATCTTGGCAGCAGCATCCCTCCTCCCTCCCTCTCTACCTCCTAACACCTTTTGTGCAAATCCCCACCGAAGGAATAAAAGCCGCTGGAGGTGTAAGCCAGCCACGCGTGTTGTAACCCTTTATTATCTGGGGAGCCCCACTCAAATGTAGAGAGAGATAATGTTAATGGAGTGATGCATTTTGTCTGATCTGGAGCTGTCTCTGAAAGATAAATGCTGAGGCGAAGCAGAAGCGTTTAATCAAAAATAAACCACCTCAACATGTTGTGTATTTTTTCTTTTTTTCCTAAAGAAGGTCCTGTCACGGCATATTATTTTGCCAGCATTATCTCTGTTATTTCTAAATAATTCCATTTAGTGCTGGTGATGGGTAGGAGGGCTGAGATACAGAATCAAATTAATTAGAGTGACCCAACAAACTTGTGTTTGCACTGCGAGATTCAACATGGCAGCAAATCTAGCTGAGAACAAATTGCATTCAAATTAATTTAAGGAAAATAATTTGGGGCACATCAGGCTTATTTAGGATCAATTTTAATAAGCTAAAATAAAGTCAAGGCAGTGGGTGATACCATCAGCCAGTCAAAAGCCAACTTTGATAGAGGTTTATACAACTGAATGACAGTTTCTTTCGAAGCCATTATTAGGAAAGCTGGTTTTTGGAGTGGCTTGGACAATTAAAAGAGCACCTCAATTACAGCCGCTGGAAATATTAGTAATGAATAAATTATCCAGTAGGTTTGACCCTCCCTTCCTTCACATAATTTCAAAATAATTAAATTCCTTGCTACATTTCGAGACATTGTATTAAATTCACCTGCAGCAGAGGATCAGCGAAAGAGGTAAGCCCTTCTTCATCCATTCCTCTGGTGCAAAGAGAAGTGCTGCATGCTCCAGTAGACCAGCCATGAGGTTTTGGGGGATTTCCAAAACAGGATTATATTTTGTAAGCATTTTCCTGGCGTGTCCCTGACCCAGTGCTCTTGCACAGGCTAGATATGCTGCATGCACATAGCAGGACCAGATCCTGGATATATAAGTCTTCATGCCCAGAGAGGGTGTGTGCATGTTTGGCCAACTCCCATCTGCATCCCAGACCATCAGGAATAGACTCATGGCAGGTTAAACCAGTAGGAGAAGTTAAAGAGCATCAGATGGGCCTTAGCTGAAAGAGGCACGGCCATGGGGAGCCTCAGGTGTGCTCCTTATTGAACATGAATCTACCCTGGATGCTCTGCATCCATGCTTTGCTCCAGCCCAAGGTCAGCCGTCCTTGCTGAGACTGGAAGCACCTTGGTACAGGAGCTCACTCCTGCATCACAGCAGAGGGAATTTGATGAGGATCTTCTCCAGGGCAGCAGATCTGGACCACGCGGGACTGCGGGCAGCATCACCAGCCCTGCAGATACCACAGCCCTGCCATGGACCAGGATAAAGCCACACGGCTAAAAATAGACGTTGATCTGTACAGCTTCCCCCGTGCTACACTTGCCCCACGAGGACAGCAAAAGAAACATCATTTCCTCCAGAACACAAGTCCTAATCCTCAGGAGTTGTCCTGCCAGTGCTTTTTTATTTCCCTGATTTATGTGTTGCTTTCACTCCTTCCCTATTATCCTTTACCTCGGAGGAGATCAACAGCTGATGGCCAATACTTGGAGGTACCTGTCTCTTACCACTTCAGCCAAACGAGGATGCGATTGCAAACGGCACATGCCAGGCCATAAGACATTATAGAAATTTAAAGGCCTCTCAGTGATTTTATGGCTCTTTAATCAAGGGCTTTTAACATTTAATTAAAAAGCTACAGGAGTTGTCTTTATTTCTGAAAAATCTATCTATGGTTGGGGAAATTAGACAACATGAAACTCGATATATTCCACACATCCTAGGATCACAGCCCTCTCTAAAGCAGACCTATGGAGAGTGGGAAACAGGAGAAATAATATACAGTTTTTTCTCGTGGCTTTAAGATCCTGAAGTAATTTAAGGTGATAAATTAACACCCATGATTTTCAAGGAGTTTGAGAAACCATGCAAGACTCATCAGAGGATCAAGCTAAAGATGCAACAGGCAGCATCTTGCAGAGAAAATATACCGTGCAGCAGAAAGAAGGGTCAAATGAAGAAGATGGACACCAAGGCCAAGACTGTCCTACTCCCCATCTCTCCTGTGGCCCCTTGTAATGCTCCTCTGGCAGGTGAGTGCTTTCCAGATCTCTGTTATGTCTGGGAAGAGAGACGGTTTGGGTTTGGGACACCTACAAGATGGTCATCCCTGGTACCCAGCTCAGGCAGCACCCTGCTGCAGATACCCCTTAGCCAGCACTCAGGGGCTGTCATGCCTTGGGTAAAATGTCTGAATATTCCCCAAAAGATTAAAAAGGACTATTTTGAGGTTTGTTTTCTTTTGTTTTGTTTTCTACTGAGCATCTTAGGAGGCTCTGAGATGAGTGTCTTAAATATAAACATTTCCAGTAAAATAAGATTAATCCTACCCTGTGACTGATGTAGCAGAAGAATGACCCTGAGAGGTTCTTGCAGAGACACCCTGTTCACAGTTCCTGCTCAGTGCACATTTTGTGATTTCTAAATAGCATCGAAGGAGAGTTGGAGAGGCTCTCCCCACACGCTGGTGTCCCTGTGGCTGGGTGGTCCATGAACTCAGGTGTCCCACAGTCACAGGCTGAAAAAGTACTTCTACCATTGCCAAAACAGCCCAGGAAGAAATTGCATTATTTTTCCTGACAATTTTATTATATGCTTGAAATAAAACCAACTGCCAGTTTAATCTCGTTCATATGCTGTGTGGTGGAGATGGATGTGGGCATCAGGAGGGCTCAGCTTAGCCCCGTCAGGCTGGTGACCTTGAGATGGGACCGTATCTCCACTTCCACTACTTCTCAAGTTTGGACTTAGTTTTGGAGCTGTTTCCATCAAGGGCTGCCTCTCATTGTGTATGTGCGTGCTGCCTGGCATAACAGAGATGTGATCTTGATTGTGGCCTCTGCAGCTCCTCTAGTACAAATAATAATTTCCATTCCATCTATTCTTTTGTTTGCTACTGATCTATATTAAACAGTTGGTGATTACTACGTTTATGGGTGATTATTGCACTTATGCTGTGTTAAATCTAAATGTTTGTTTATCTTTATGTGGTCTCTGTGTATATGTTTGCATGGCTTTTAACTTTATGTATTGCAGAGTTCCTTAATTATAAAATCAATAAATTTTTTAAACTTATGCTTATTGCATAGATAGAAACCCACACAACGTCCATGTCTGTATGCAACAATGATTCTTTTCCTGTGCTTTCCTTTGCAGTACGCAAACCTCAGTTACAGGATTCAACAGACTTTTTTAGTTTGCTTGCTTTTGTTTTTTGTGCTACTAGCGATTAATTCTTTGTTAGCTTGGCTCATTCTCTAGTTCTCCTCAAAGCTTTCCTCTTGCAAGCTGCTCTTCTCAGGCAGAGTCTCGTCTCCCTGGAAGCTTGTTGACTTCGCTGAAAGTCATGATCAGCGAAAGTCACTGTCCAATGGTGCCTGTTCAATCAAGGCTTGGTGGGTTCAGTCCCCAGCTCTGCCACGTGTCTCTTGAGTCACACCTGCACCTCAGAGAAGCCCTGAGCGGAGACAAGCCCTTAACCATTAACCATTGCCCTCTGAGTCCAGCCATTCAACCAGCCATTTACCCATCCAGCTGTCTACTAATCCAGCCCGTAATGTCCCTGAGCGTGTCCCTGAGCCCCCACAAACTTCTTGCATCCCTGCTGTCCTTGGTAAGGATTTCCACAGCCTTCCTTTCCAGCAGTGTAACAGCACGGCTGGTTTCTGCTGTGTTGGGCAGAACCAAAGCATGTCATCAAAGCATATCCTGCAGTGCCACACCTCGGATTATGCTCTCAGGGAAAAGGAGCTTCTCTTTGCTCACGGTCCATGCAAGTGATGAAAGCGAAGGTGTCCTGCTTGGGTCACCAAGGATGATTTTTATTCATGTGCCATTCTGCAAATATGGTCTTCTGAAGTGACCTGCCAAAGGAGCCCAAACATGGCCTTGTGTATCTCTCTAGCACAGCAGCAATAGTCAGGGGGAAGCAAGTTTGCGAGCAGATTCTGCAAAAATGTGGCAGGGCACAATTCTGAAATGTCCACCAGGTTACGTGGCTGCAGGAGGTAAAAGGTATTTTTGCCTTACCCTGTCATGTGAAGTAATTAGGTTGAGCTGAGCATCAAAACCATCTCTCCATCATTCTGGGGACAATGCGCAATACCCAAAGCACACATTTGTTTGATTTAGGCACCGCTTTTATTATTGCTCCACCCTGGCGGTGCCTCAGTTTTCCCCATAGGGTTGTAGCAATATGGGAACATGTTATAATCATCAATATTTCTCCTACTACCAAGAGTCCTGAGGCTCCTCCAGACAATTAAAACCTGTGAATTTATAAATACATCAGGAGATGCCCACTGCCGGGCCCTCGTTGCTGCCTGTCGTTGATGAGGAGCTGCAAACCTCCCATAGAGGCAGGAGCTGTAGCCACTCATGTAAACACAAGCTAATCAACAACCAGCATTAAAGAAGTGTAGTCAGGTGATGACCCCAATTTCTTTTATTCCAGGCTATATTTCTCAAGCAGCAGCTCACGTTGGCTCTTACGCTTTCTTTCTTTGCCACTTGCATCTAATTAGGATCCGTGCTCACAAGGAGCAGAAGCATCTGTAATTAAACCGAACCACAGCACCAGGAGTGAGCTGTAGGGAAGAATTCACCTACATGGCTGAGCGTAGCAGTTTTTGGCACGACTGGAGACGAGGGGCTCAGTGGGAAAAGACCAGCAGGTCTCCCACTGTGGACAAAAAGCTGGTGGGAGTCCTGGAAATACACGTCAACAGGGACACGCACTGCTTTCGAAAGTGTTGTCCAAGGGATGGGTCTGGAGGGGAGGTCCCAGAGCTGCTAATGATGTCGTGGCCAGGATTCCTGTAGTATCCCATGTGGGGGTTTAACCAAACTGGTAGCCAGCGCCAAGCTTAGCAGCTGCAGTTTCGCAATCTTATTTTACCACTATTTTTCAGGGGGAAAGTGAGGAAGGAGAGAAAAGCCATACTTGCACAGAACATTAACTCTCCCTAAAAATGTGATATTTACACCAGTATAAACATGTTTTTTGCCAATACAGGTGAATTCACCTCCCCAGCAGAAATAATTAGTAATTACAATATGATGTTTGGGACTGTGCACATCTGAGATCAACCTGGTCTATTAATTTATTATTTAAAGTGCCATCTTTAATCACACCAATTCCACCCATAGAAAATATGGACACGAACATGTTAAATCTCATGCAGACTTGGGCAGGTGATTCATAACATTATTTTAAAAAGGAAGACAAATCACCTCACTTAGCCAGAATTTATTTGGTATCAGTACGCAACCCTCACTCTATCCATGCCAACTCAAGCTACCTTTTTCATGTTAAATCAGGAACAGCAAGGGGTTGTAATTGCAACACTTGGGTAAGACGAAAACCAGAGAGAAAGAGTCCCAGATCCAATTGCAATTCTAAGGGAAACGTGGGAGCGTAATTGATGTCCAAAAGCAGCCTGTGGATGTAAGTCCCCTCTTGGAGCTGAAGCCAGCAAGTCGGGTGTTGGTGGGTCTCAGTGGGCCTGCGTGGTCAGAAATGTAATATTACAACTTAGTGGAAAACCTCAATGGGTTGTAATTTTGTTATAGCATTAAAACACACCAGTGGCAGAAGCATCCCAGGGACTGAGTAGTTCAAAAAAAGACACATTCCAGCAATGACTTGTGGTTTGTTTTTTTCTTGGAAAGAAAAGCTGATCTTAATGGTTTCAACTATTTTTCATCCAGTTGCTGCCCCAGGATGATGTGGAGTTTTAAGTATGGGCAGGAAACAATTTCAAAGGTGACATTAAATGCATGTTTATGTACTAAAATATGTATAAATACAGACCTCAAGAAGTGGACTGTAAAGCATTGCATGGAGTTAATACCACGGAGGGAAGGAACCCACAAGTTCACTCGCACAATTTAAAAGGTCAGTGCAATCCCTCACTGGAAATCTTTTGCTTGTAAATAACTGTTGCCCAACTATTTTTCTGAATCAAATCCCACATCTTCCAGGTGGCACCGAAAATCAGGCTAAAAGCTTGCCTGCACATAGCCTGATTTCCCTCATCCAGGGAGGAAATGTAACCTCCTGAACATTAATCCAGGACCTCCAACATTCCTGGGTGCTGGAAGAAGTCAGAAGCTACAGGTTTGCTGGGTGATATTGGGAAAGGCTTTTCCAGCTCCAGCCTGCCTCCTTCTACGATAGCTGGAAGGAAATGTTTCACATAACTCAACCCACACTGTTTTAAGAAGTCAATCCAGGAAGATATTTGAGGTTTTGATAGTTTTCCAAAGGCAAGGCAGGATTTTTTAAATTTTTCTTTTTTTT
>VXBL01001348.1:469054-479495 GCA_013400195.1 Aramus guarauna
TTTTCTAAATCTGGAAGACGTCTCCTGGGACAGGAATACAACTTCCAAGCCAGCTCTTGAACCAATTATGCTTCATGCACTTTCAGATGACTTCCCAGCAAATTTTAAGACTGCAGTCACTTTACAGAAAGGAACTGTATTACCTGCAACCCGCCTGAGGTCCTCATACGCTGGAGCAGCACACTCACATCCCAGCAATTTAGTCACGCTGAGGAAATGGGACATATCTGCAGATGTTTTAGGGCTGGTACGCAGCAAAAGCTCCTTATCTCTTGCTGGGAAGCTCCACCGCTCTGACGTGAGGAGACCACTGTCCCTGGAGAGATGACGCTGACAGATTGACCAAATTAACAGATTCTTGTGATAAGGTTTCTGCCCTGTGGAGACCTCGTGAACAGTAACAGAGTGACTTGGAGGAACAGAGGATTCTGCTCTGCTAAAGTCAAAGCTACACTAGAACTGAAATCCACAGTAATTTCAGACTATTGGCAGCTATTTTAGATACCCGTCCCAGTTGTTAATACTCAACAATCCCTTTATAATGCCAGTCAGGATGTTTGCTGTACTTAACCAGGATGGAAAAACGTTGATGGGACATTTTGCAGAAGTTTTCTGTGGTCATTCAGTTGGCTTTAAATACAACGGTCATTATCTGCATGACAGCTCCACAGCGATAAATCAGCCACACTGACTGAGTAGTCATGCTAGATCCTACGATACTGGAAGAGGCACAGAAAAGATAGAAGGTTTTGTGGTTAAAACACTGGTTTATGTCCACCAGAAGAGCAATTCCTGCCACATCTTCCATTGCAGCCTCTCTGCAGATCAGATTACAATTTTTGTGCATTTGGTCTATGCACAGGGAGGGCAGTAATGTTTGCATACTTCCCCGAAGAATGGAATGGCAATTCTGCTTGGCACGTGTAAAATTTACTGCTATACAATGAATAAAAACAACATTTGTCTTCTTCAGCCTTTTGGGATTGGTAAAACCAGGAAATCTCTGGCAGAATTGGTATCTTACGCACAGTGAGCACAACGGACCGATTTAGCCAGGCTCTGGCTGAGGATGCTGCATAGACTTGGGAACACGTGACAGAGATGAAGCTACAGCCCCTTTAGTCTGCCTAGGGATTGGTGCTTGCAATAAAACAGGAAACTAAAAAAGCAAAACCCCTTGGACCTGGAAATGGTCTTTTCGTGTATTTTAGCCTGTTGTGAACCAAAGTGCCTGCCTTGTACTACATCAGAGAGTCCCCATGACAATCAGATCTTCTCCTACCTGGGTGAATCTCTCTCAGCTTCCCCTGGGAGGTAAAGATGACCACGATGAATACCCTGCTGTCTGTCATCTGAGGGGATATGGACCCAAGGGAAGTCTGTACTTCCCTCTATCTCATGCTCTTTTCCATTCCCTGCATGTGCTGCTTGCCTGTGCCAAGCTAGCAGTGTAGCAAAGCTAATAACTCACTGATGCATATTCATGAATTCCAGATAATATGTTAATGAAACTATGCAAACACATTCAATTAAAAAAAAAAAACAACAAACCAAACAACAAAACAAAACAACAATACCCCAAATCCTAAGCCACTTCCCAGTCTGCACAAGGAGGTTTTGCCTTGGTACAGGTTACCGCATGCCATCTCCTATGTCCACCCATCCCCATAGTTTGTTTCAGACTTTTGACAATCACGACCTTTTTGTTATTTCAGATAGGCCATAGGTTTCTGCTCTGAGTGAATCTTTGTGCCTTGAGGTTGGGTCTTTTGAGGCTAACTACGCTAACCACAATGGTGGTGTTCATCTGCAGAACTCTCTCCAACAGGAGCAATTCCCACCCACTCCATTCCCATTCCCATAAGAGGACTACTCCTCATATGAATTTGCAGATATACTGTCAAGACAATTGCAGGAAGAAATGACTTTTTTAAGCTCCATGGATGAAATAAATACAACAAAAAGCAAAGAAATATTGTTTGGGGTATATTTAACCAAAACTCATTCTTCTCAAACTCCCCAAGAACTGGAAATAACTGAAACCAGCTAGGTGCGTACTGACCGCAACAAACTCTTCCCTTTCATCTCTGAATATCTTAAGAAATGAAAGGTTGACAAAGAAAGGCTAGTCTCTCTCCTTGCACTCATACGTGGTCAGCTAGGTAAGGCTGCTCACCTCGATGTTAGAAAAAGATCCTGTGTGGGTGTTCATGGACCATCTTAATTGGATATGAAAGAAGGATTTAAACAAGGCTGTCTTGCCTTTCGGGGCAGGTCTACTGCGAGAGAAGGGATAAGGCAGTGGGGGGTGCAATGCTTCCAGCTGAGACAGATTAGGGTGTTGGCCTGTGTGAGGAGAGGCTGTAATGATCACACGTTGCTTTGAGTTCATTGCATTCCCACAAAAGTCTCTGCCCTCATTACACCTCTCAGCGCACTCTATTAGGGGCAGTGGTTCAGAAATGATGCGGAGAGAGGAGGGCTATTTTCTGAAGAAGTTATCCAAACAGAGTTTGGCATCTCCTACTTGCTCACAGAGCAAGCGTGACCTGGCTTAGCCTGAAAAAAACACAAGCATGTCTGCCAACACCCTGGTCCATCCTGGGGAAGAGTCCCCAAGCAGCAATCCGGTCATTAAAGCAGGGCAGTATCAATTGATCTGCTCCCCATGGCCCAGCCTCCATCTGCACCAACCTTGGTCTACTGGCAGCAGTGGAATATGTTCCATGAGGTGATTGGTTATTGCCTAGAAGTTCACAAACGAAGAGTAGTTCCCAACATTTTGCAGCAGCTCCGATACGGAGATGAACACAGCGATTGCATCTCTCCACCTGCGGCTGCCCCATGACAGGCTGTCAGAGAGCCCTACACAGCTGTTTCTCAAACTTTTTTTAATCAAGGATCATGCAAAGATATTAACAACCCCTTCCCGGAGTTGCTTATGCCATGGTACTACAAAAGAGTTTGAAAATAAATGTAACATTCAAGTGTTGCTTTGTTTTTCCACCTTTTTATTTGTTTGCCCGTTTGTGGGCTCAGGGTTGTGTGTTTTCGTACGAAAAGTAAGATTTGCAGGCATTTCACAAGAGCTTCTCTGGATGTCTACAGCAGCATTTGGAGACCAAGCTGTACCTACCCACCTCTTCATCCAAAGGGTTTGCTCTTTCCCATGGCACCGTTTCTCCAGCCCTTTCTGCCCAGCAGGAACAGAAAAAGCCAGAGCTGGATGAAAAAAAGTCACAGTGTGAAAGGGAGAGAATGATGCCTGGCCGGGTTTCATCTGTCTAACTTTATGTGTCATCAGTTCGGATGCGTAAATCTGAGCGAATTGTCTAGACGCCTTTTATAGTCAACAGAGAGAAAGAAGAACTTCCCAGGTGCAATTCAGCCCAGCTGGGAGAGATGAATTGTGCTCTAGAAGGAAGCATCTCTCTTTCCCGACCATAAAGCAAAGTTGCGGCGATAAAGCAGCTCAGACATAACCGCCTACCTCTCTGCAAGCTGCAGTTAGCTGAGAAAAGTCCCACTCAAAATAACCCGCAAACAACCGCCAGATTCCCTAAACAGCTCCCATGGTGTAACAGGATAAAAGCTTCCAGGGGAGATCCAGGTCTCAGCAGCGTGCTTCCCACCGCCCTCAAACCAGCGCAAGCCCTCAGCCACAGTGAAGTTATCCGACCTCGGAAAAGACCTGCTCCAAGCCTTGGCTTTAATGCAAGAATTTGGGAACAGAATTTGGGGCTGCGGCATGCTAGAGGAGCTGCGCTCACTTGGGTTGGGTTTTGCAGCAGCGGAGAGAAGACGGACAGCACAAAAGGGGTTGCAAACCCTCCCAGGGTGGTGCGGTCTGTGCTGCGCCGGGAACAGCATCTGACTCCTGGAGGTGCAAGGACAGACCACTGAAATACAAAAGGACTGGAATACTGCTGCAGATTTTCCTGACAAAAGAGGCTCCACCTTTTCCTCCTTCTCAAACATGGGAAAATTTCTGAAAATATTTCCTCTGCTCCGTTGGAGGCTCCACCAGCACGTACACACACACTAGATACACAGTCATTCCCCAGGTTTGCTTTTCAGATTTGCCTATTGACTTTCCCCCTCCCTTCTTCCCTCCATCTCCTGCTCTTCACGTCCCCCTCTCCATGGAGGCACCGGCGCGACTCCATTCCTTATAACATTCACCATTGTTGGGAGACCCGGGGCTGCTTTGAAAAATAATTTAAAAAAAAAAAAAAAAAATAAAAATTAAAAAAAAAAAAAAAAAAAAAAAAAAAAAAAAAAAAAAGAAAGAAAAAGTACAGGGAAAGGGAGCAGAGGAAAAAAGAGAAAGAGAAAGAAAAGAATGCATGTCAGCTCCAACCCTGCTGCCGCGCCAGCATGCACACGGGTTGCCTTTTGCTCGGCGCACATCAATGCCTCTTATCCTCCGAAGTTATTTCCCCTGGAGTGAACCTATCAAAGATTTTCAGCCTCTCTGGAGAGAGCAGTTCCAGATAACACTGGATTCCCTTGTCAATTTTTGCCTACCAGGCTCTGGCAGCGTTTTCTACCTGACACTCTGATCTTGACACACACGTACAGAAGAAGCGTGTGCGTGCGTGTGTATGTGCATGTGTATGTGCGTGTGTGTGTGTGTGTGTTTCTGGAGCTGTTTCCTCCTGCTTTGCAAGCAATGCAGCTGCCTTTAGATTGCAGAGGGGAAGGGAAAACCCGGTAACGTTTGGCATCTGTATAGCACCCTACTCATCTGTGATTCCTGTAGCGTCTTGCCCTCCTCGTAATTACAGTAATTAATATAATTATACTAATAATAATGATTATTATTTAGGATGTGCCAGATCTTTCCTAATACAGCTTCTTCCCTGGAAATCCTGGGCCTATATTTATAAAAGAAGTCACTGTAGGATTTCCAAATAAATGCTCCCCACCAAAATCCTGCTGCTACAACAGCTGAAAATTCAGAACTACTCATCTTCTCTCCTCTCCTTGCTCTGACAATGGTGCTGGAAGGACCAGGCATGGTTCCTAGCATGGCTCTGATGATTCAGAGAGGTCTTTCCGGTCACTTTATTTTTGGGTGGAGGGCAGGGGTTGGTAAGATCTGATGGTACTGACAGCCCGCCGGAGTGGTTTCATCAGCCTTCTTCAGCAAAAGCGCTAAGGCAGTGGCTGGTGAGAGGAGAGACTCTGAGCAACCCCTAAATCAGCATCCCAAGAAGCCGTGTAATTACGAGGCTCTACTTAGAGGGCCCAGAGCTCATTAGCCTCGGCAATAAAATAAGCAGTTTATAGGTACCATAACTCACGCTGGACCGAAGGGTGGGCACACCGTGGTGCAGCGAGCCACAAGGCACAGCTGCTTGCCTGCAGCTTCAGCTCTGACCAAGAGTTTTCTAAAGCTCCACCATAGCTGATGCAAAATTATTCCTCCCAAAACACCTCAGTTGATGGCTTTTTTCTATTTTGCATTTTTTCTCTGAGGTCTACGTCCCAGGATGACATTAGACGCAGCTCCAACATGAATTGTGATCACCATCTCAGCTCCTACACGGAGCAGGAGGAAAGTGGCAAGAAGTGACTCTGGTGTGTCACCCAACTGCCCTTCTCCTTCTGTGGCAATGCTATCCTCGGCACGTGCACGGATGCTAGAAACCACTGCTCTGTGGTTAAGCATAGCCCTCAATTGTTCGCACTGTATATATGATCTTCCAGTTTTCTGCATATCACCCAGGACATGCCCTGAAATGATGCAAGAAGCATTGCCCCCAAGGGCAATGTGAGACCCCAAAAAAGTCTTAGTGGTATGGGAGGAGGATCCCTGAAAGCAGTTTATGGACACTGTCACCAACATTAAGCCGCAACATTTCCACATAAGTCCAATAAAGTCCTATGGAAGAAAGGGAGACCCAGAACCACCTCAGGACTCCTTGGATGCTTGGGTGAACCACCCACTTTCGGAACCCACCATCAGCATCACATCAGGAGTCCACCACTTTGTGCCCTTACGCATCCTCACTGTTTTTGCCCCAAGGACGTGCCTTTCCCAGAATGGAGAAGCAAGAGGAAGGCAAAGGAGGACGTCAGTGGAGGAACTGTGATAGGGAGCGAGAGCATGGCTGGTACATCTGTTGAAGCCACCTGGCCATCCAAACTGGACCTCAGGGCTTGGCTGCTGTCAGTCAGTGCTGCTGTTCCAGCTGCAGCGAACTCATCCCAGTTACCCCACGCATAACCTCACACACCCAAATGCTGCCATAACACCTGTCACACTCCTGTGGGTGTCTATAGAGGCTGTTGGTGTGCAAACAAGAAGGAGATAATGCAGGCAGAAGAGTGACACTGCCTAGTGTCCATAGGGGATCTTCCAGCCGTTAGGAGACATATGGACAGCAAATGATTCCTGAGGACATCCATACTGAAACCGAGTTCTGTCTGAAACTCAGCAGCATAATATAGCCCCTCAATAGCAGATCCAGCCCTGGAGAGGACAGTTTTAATTGCAAGCTTTGCTCAAGGGCTCACCTGTGTTACTCCAGACCTGTAAATACAGGTTGGAGATCTGGGCTTCTGGCTAGTTCACGCTGTTCCTCCTCCAGGAGTTTCAACATTTGTCAATTCCAGGAAGATCCAATAACATTTTAAAGGCAGGATGTGAAATTGGATTATGTGGGACTCAGCCTTTGAGCAGAGAAGAGGTAGCTCTCCTTAAAGGCCAACAGCAATCTTTCCTTTTTCCCTGCCTGGGACCTTCACTGAACCTTGAATGGAAAAACACATGGTTATTCCATTTCACCTTGCAACTAGCTTGCTGTAATTGATTATATTTGTCAGCTTACTTTTTTTTTTTTTTTTTTAAATGCCATGAATGGATTCATGCTGCACGTACGTGTAAACCGGTCACTGCCCTCCAACGATAGTTCCCTATTATTCTCTGTTTTGTGCTCACAATGGGAGAGATGCATCCAAATAGGACAGAAAAATATCGCTTTATAAACCTGAAGTAGGTGTGCAGCATCTAATCCAGCCATCCATCATCTCTCTGCTCTAATCTGCCTAAAGTCAATGGGGACAGAGAGGGAAGAAGCAGGCAACAATAACAGTATCATGGTAACCGTGAGAGCGATGCTGGAGTGGATTGTCTGCTCCGAGAGCGCAGGGAGGGGTGCACAACCTCACAAGCAGCTTCCCCGGGCTGCGTGTCCTGGGTAAGCATTAATCAGATACAAAAGGGCACGTGTCACACAAGAATAACTCTGCTATCATTATTATTTATTTCATGTAATGCTCTAGCTCTTTAGTCAGGTCAGAGCCTTGGTCTTTTCCTTCAAAGCCTGAAATAGCTGGAGGCGTGCATGGCTAAGAGCATATTCTGCAGCCCCATTTTCAGCTGTGCTCAGGGATAGCACTTTGTAGTCAGACAGCTCCTGCTGTGTCCCCAGCAGCTTGGGAAGATGGGAGACGGCCATGCCATGGGACATTTCATGGAGCGAAGGGCCCAGCTTGGGAGAAGGGAGGTGTGAAGAATCCTTCCCTCCCAGCAGCACCAGGACACGTTCCCCCAGGGCACGCCAGCAGCCCTTATTCTGGCAATGCCTAATGTGATGGTACAAAGTGAAATGCAAATGAGATTAAAAGTAAAAAGTGTCCCTGACAGCTTCAACTTTGCAAAACTTGATGTTTCCCCACCAAATATCATTTCAGAGGGAAGTCCCGAATGAACCAGCTCCCTGCTCTGCTCTGAGAACCGCTCCTGGTGTCATCACGAGCTGCAATCACAGCCCACCACTCCTGCTGCCTCCTCCTGCCCCGGGATGTGTCTGATGATGGCAGAAGGAAGGGTGTTGGACCAATGGGTGTAACTCAGACCTCCTGAAAATGCCCTCCTCATCACCTGATGTGACCTCAAAAAAAGACAAACCACCTGGGGGTTTTCTCCCATGGAAATGGAGCATAAAAGGCAAAGTTTCATCTCCTTAGAGGGTTGTTAGACTCCTCTAGTCCTCTCTGATGTCCAGGTACCGAGGAAAGAACAAAGGGGATCTGCAGGAGGAATTAAGAAGTGCAGAGAAATTCTGCAAGGAATTGAGTCTTTAGAAATGCTTCCAATAAAAAACAAACAAACAAAGCAAAACGAATGGGGAGCACTTTGGGGCTGCATCCTTCTCTTCTCTCCTCCCATCTCGGCCACAGCATGTGCGCTGCTCTCTCGCAAGAGGCTACAGAAACAAGAGGAGAGACAGCAGAGCAAACACACATGCCTGAAGGCCATCTTGCACTGCTGCTTCTCTCCACAGCTTTGCAAGAGCTGCAGGGATGTGACTGCAAATTGCAGCAAGTGAAGCTCAAGAGCTGCCAGCATCACGATGAGGGGGTGTGAACAGGGACACAGGAGAAGCTGTTAATGCAGGGTAGATGCTGAAGCAGTCTTAATCTATTTGGCAAATCAGTGCCTGACACCGCATAAAACTGTGCATTGAGAAATAAAGACAGCGTTCGGCTGAAGTTTGGCGGAGTGTGATTTGTGTTTGCTCATGTACAGTCTGCAACAGCAAAAGGCAGAAATCCTGGTATATTCCCACCTCTGCATCAGTGAAGAATTTTAAGGGGTGCTCAGCCTGCATCTGGATGGCAGAGGTGGCTCCCATACTGCTCTCTCTGCCCTCCTTTCACAACAGGTCTCTCCAGCTAGCACATTTAAGTTTAAGGGCTTGGCTCGCCGACAGATCGTCACACTCAGTGGTTCATGGATGGGACTGAGCCCAAATCCATTCTCTGTGGTTTGATACCCAGCTCTGCCTCTGCTATTAAACCTAAATAACAAGCAAGCTTAGCGTCTGCAAAAGCTGCCAGGCCATTGCAGCTTTATTTAGTCGCATAGCAGGTGCATTCAGGGAAGTGGTTTTTGCAGTATTCCCTCACACATGCATCCCCCCAGCCTGCCTGTGAGATTAACCCATCCCTGCAGGATTAGGATTGTGCAGACCAGTTCTTTCCCCCTCTGCTAACCAGCAGAACATCTACTGCAGGGAGTCTTTGTGCTGGAGGTGTGCAGCTCAGAGGTGTCCCCTGGTGCCATTGGAGTTTCTCCTACTGGGTTTGAGAACCGGTCACCAGCCTCAGGTGGGATCTGAAAGCACAAGAAATCCTGGATAAGTGGATGGAAGGATGGATGGATGGATGGATGGATGGATGGATGGATGGATGGTTGGATGGAGATGTTACCCAGCATTTGCCATTGCTTAAGCCCCAGAATGACCATGACAATGTCCAATCCAGCAGGGCCCCACTGTAGATACCTGTGAAAGGGACCTCTATATTTAGAAGGCATTCAGAATTTTTGGTTTTCTTTCAGAAATTTGTCCAATGGCTTTTTGAACCTGTGTAAATGTCTGCTGTGAGAAGGCAGCTGGCAGAACAACTCACCATCTGAAGGATGTCCTTATGTTTGTTTTCAGCTTGCTTTCTGCAAAGGTGCTGTCTGCCTGGCAGAGTTGATGCCTCCTTGTTCTTGTATCAGAAGAGATGTTGAACGATTCCTCAGTGGTGCTTATTGTTTTACAAACATCTACCACATCCCGTCTCAGCTATCTCTTCTTTAGAGTAGTTATGCCGCATTATCAGGATCTCATTTCTGGCTTTAAGCCACAAACTGAACAAAATTTGCAAGGCAATAAGAGAAACTGTCTGCAATGCCCATGCTCCTGGGTTGCTACAGCCCACCCTTGCCTCCAACAGCAACTTGCTTTGCAGCCACGTACAAACCACTTGAAGCTGGATTCACCTCTCCCAACTCTGATTGTCTAAATTTGAGGCGTTTTACAAGTCAAATCTAGATACTTTCTTTAGGAGAAGATAAATCTTTCTGTAGACTGTCAAGGGACTTCGGCCACCACCTCTTGCAGAGGCACCTATATCGTAGCTGGCTGAATCCCACCCTTAGGGTTAGGGGGGTAAAACTCAGCCTCCTCCCCACACACCTCTGTTTGCCTGTCTGTACAAACACAGGCAGCTTCCCCACCTCCTGCCATTATTTAGAAGCTCAATTACTTAATGGCTGCAAAGTGCTGGCAAGATGGATAGCACTACAGAAACACTGTTCTCGGGAAATACTTCCACTATTTACATTTTTTTTTTAAAAAAAAAAAAGCAAGCCACCTGACAAATCCATGGCTAGAAGGGCCAGGATGTCAAAAGAGATGGACAGTGAATAACTGAGAAGAGGACAGGAATTGTAATTCATCTTCCAGTTGGCATTTGTTTCATTTTTAGCTCCACTTCAGCTCAAGAGCAAGGTAGGAGGAAGGTTTGTTACTGACTTACTAATGTCTCTGATGAAGGCAAGAAACCCTCCAGTGCACAACTGAGACCCACCCCATCTTCACATTGCTGCTTCTTTATGTTTTTACTATTTCTAAGTATAAAAGCAAGCAGGGGAGAGAAA